>JAADWX010000826.1:0-13837 GCA_023336405.1 Globisporangium echinulatum | reverse complement strand
CGAGGAGCGCCCACTCGAGCGGGAACTCGACGACTTCGAGCAGCACGACCCAGCGCAAGAGCCCTGTAGTCACTGAAGCGTCACTGCGACCCGTGAAGAAGAAGATTGGGTTCTGTTCGATGACGTCGCGCGGTGGGATTGCAAACCCACTCGTTAGTGGATCGTTGGCCGAAACATTGTCACTAGCCTCTCCGACTGCTGTATCGTGTCCATACTGTGACGCAGCAAGCAGTATGAGCGACAGCGTGCGCATGCAGCAGAACGCGGTTGCGATCGCTGCAATACGCCGGATGTTGCGCTGTCGAGGCGCCGTGTCGTCCGCGACCTTGTCGAGCAGCGCGCACATGCGCGCGCCGTACGCCGGCAGCAAGCAGATACAGATCACAAAGCAGAATGCGAGCAGCACGGTCGCGACGAGGTACATACTGTGGCGCATGGCGCTCTCGGGTGACAGCTGCAATGTCACGAACGTCACGATGTGGAGGATGTAAATTGCGACAACAAGCTGGATGAACAGCAGTCGCGGCGGTGATGTTGTACTCGTAGACCGGTTAATGCTGGCTGCAAACACTGTCGGTAGATTGCTGGGGGTACTCCCACCCATGGCTCGCAGCGACACGGCGCCGACTTGTTCGATCATGCTCGCCCATGTGTTGAACACGAGGAGGAAGACGCCGCCGAGCACGAACGACGCGAGCATCCCGAGCAGTTGCCAAAGGAACACGACGTCAAGGTACGATAGATGGAAATGTGTGGCGGCCGTGGGCGAGTCATGCGCGTGCGCGACGCTGAGCATCCACGCAGAGACGAGCATGAACGCAGCGGCGCGCAACAGCGTGCCAATACCGAGCAACGAAAAGAGCCGCACGGCCGTGCTGTCAATGTGCCGATTACGCCACATGCGCACCCACGACGCGCCGCTCGGGACGAGAAAGAGCGCGCCGCATGCGTACACGCTCGCGTACACGAGGTAGAACGACTGCGCATTGGCTGTAGTTGGCGCGATTGTTGGTGGCATGAGCGAGATTGCCGCATTTGGCGTGGAGCTGTTTGCGAGCAGCGCCATTGTCGTCATCGTATGCGGCAGCAGCTTCGCCAGAGCGCGTTTGTGTTCGCGAAGATCGCAATGGGTTGCTTGTGACTGACATGAGTTACAGCAGGAAATGAATGTGGGTTGCATCATTATATATATATATATGAGCATCAGACTTGAATTATGGATCATATGGCGTTGTGAGCAGCTCGAATAGGGTGGAGAGAATTGTAACTGCTAGCTCCAGGATTCTATTTTCTAGTTTACTTAGAACGACAAGGACGGTTTGTCGGTTTTCGCTCGAATTGCTGCTAGTGGCTGCACCTTCACATCCCAAACCTGTTGCAGTTGTCAGTCTAAAGTTCACAAGGCCAAAGTACATCTCTGCTCAGCATTGGCTATGTGCTACGTACACATGGAGCAGGTCCAGCTAAAACATTGGAGGCGAATATATCAAGAGCCTGCGCATTATGCACCAGCAGTTGACGGTGCCTCACCCACGCTAAGGCCATCGCGAACAACGAGAATCACATAAGGGAGAGAACGTGTGTGTGAGAGTTAGCTTACTGCGCGCTCGCTTGCTCAGTCACTCTGTACAGTCATCAACGCACGCACAGCTGTTGGCCGCGTAAGGCAGCACGCACGCACATAATCTACGCACATACGCAAGGCGCGTGAGCCTGTGCCCCTTGGCGTCTACGTACGCACCACGACTTGCGTCACATGCACACGCACTCAAGCGCCAGGTCGCAGTCCGTGTTGCAGATAGTGCGATGCCAGCTCCGTGTACGTACGCTCTGTGGAGTGCGTCGAGGTCTCATGCACTCGGGTGTGAAGCAGCTGCTGCCTCGAGGCGCAAATAGAATCACTAGATCGAGCGCGGTGAGTCCACGTGTTGACTGCAGCTTCGACAAGCACACCCAGGATTTGACGTCCAGGCATGACGCTAGTACACATGACGTTAGCTCTCGGGTGCGCACACCTATCTTCATTTGATACATCCATTGTTTGAGAAGGTAGCAAAGGCGCTTGCATCAAGAGACCAAGCGTGCGACATTCTTGCCACATGATCGATAGGCAGCGTAGATCATCTCGGAGCTCCTGCAGATGACTGCAACGGCGGCGCGCGAGTGCATCGCTCCTGGTCGCACCAGGCAGATGAGCATTATGTACCGTTGATCTATCAGATCGAACAAAGCAGCCAAGATGACTGCTGCGCGCGTCGTATGACTGCTCGTCGAACACTCGATGACTGCGTCGCTTCTCGCGAGTTCCCGATCGATCGTGATGACAGCGACAGCTGCTGCGCGCAGAAGGAGCACACGTGCGTGTCGTGATTTTCACTGCACGTCTGGCCGACGTGTTGCCTGCTGACTGCTTGCTGTTTTGCTTGCTGTCTGCGTTCGAGTTGGCTCACGCACTTCTCAACATCGCCCACACGACGCTGCTACTGCGGCTTCGGGCGACGCGTGCTGAGCATACACGCTCGCTTCTGAGCCCTCGAGCCAGCATGTTAATCGTATTGGCATACTTTTGGCCTCCCCAGCAGTCGACATTGTTATGATGACGCTCGAGTCGCGACAGAGACCAAGCGAGGGGACAAGTGCGTCAACAACTCGACTCGCTCGCACACGCTGCACGACCTATCGTCTGATCATCGACTCGCGCACACCCTGATACACCTGGCGACGCGCCGCCACTTTGCTCGCTTGATTGCTTGATCGTGCATGTTCCTACCCCTTCATTTGTGGCGCAACAACGTGCGTGACGGGATTGTCCACCTCACACTCAGACAGTGCGATCAGATGGAGGGAACGCTTGCGGTCGAGGATCTCCACGACGCGCGACGCGGCGATAGAATGACTGCGTCGTGTCGGACGCGATTGCTGGCGCTGTGCGCAGACTGGACAAGTGCTTCGCCAAAGTTTGCTCCACCACCTTCGCAACTGAGCTCGCAGTCGATCGATTGACGCGGCTCGGCGTCCGTCCAAATGCGCCAGTGAGTACGCGCTCGCTGCGATGTCACGAGTGCGCAATGGCGACCGCACATGCATCGATTGAGTCTCACTTTGCAAGTGGGCATCGCGAGGTTGTTGCCGCATTGTCCCACAACATGCGTTCGTATACACACCTTGGCGTTCCCACCTCTCGAGCTCAGAGCACACTCGCGATAGAGTGGCAATGGTTGATCAGTATCATTCCGATCGACACGTCAGAGGGGAGCGAAATCATCATGCCCGTCGACTCATTCATTCATTCACACACAGCCCGCGAGGCTATCGAGGCGCTACTGACAGGCGCTGAGGAATCACGGCTGGACCAGACGCCACATGACTGCATTCCCGCTTTGACGCCCTCCAGTATACACGATGGCACACTGACTGGGACGACTAGGCACCTTTCATTTGCTCGAACGAAGGCTGGTCGCTACGCGCCAGGTTTGCTGGCTGGCCACGAAGGGAGCGGGCTGTAGAGGTGGCTTCGCGACCTCGATCGTGGGTGGGTTGAAACGGACGTGCGTGCTTGCAGGCGTGCTTGCAGGCGTGCGTCTGGAAACCTAGCGCTTGTTGAAGCGTTGCACTATAGCGCTAAGGCATTCGGGCTGGCGTGGCTGAGTTGAGCAGACAGGGTCTATCTCAACAAGTGTGAAATGGCTGGCGACACGCGCATCGCAAATCGATGGTCGCTCAAACGCGTGCGTATCAACAAGACAGATGCTGTGAGCGAACGTGTCGGGCTGAACGCGTCGAGCTCCACACAACGACGACGATAAGCGTGAGTAGTTTAGGTCTTGTTGCGATGTCTTGGAGGCTGAAATGTGCCGATATTTATGTTTTCATGCTTTCAGTTTGGTGAACTATGCCGGTTTGTATGGGAGAAAGGCGATGCTGCAGAATGTAGGAATGCTTTTGCAAATTCCAGATGTAATGACACACAATCTACGATCAGATATTACACACGCGAGTGACGACAAAACGCGAACAGACGGCGAATGCGACTTGCACTCGGTCTGCTGCGAAAGAAAGTGTAGCGATTTGCTGTAAATTGAAGTCGCTCGTTTGGAAGGGAAAATGACGGTCAACATCAGCAGAGGGAATACACGAATGGTCCCAGATTGGCGAGAGATCATAAGCGTGATTCGCTCCATCGCGAGTTGCGATATTGAGCATCGCACGCACGCCAGCCTTTCCGAGTCGAGTTGGACGAGCCAAGACATTGGACGATGGATAGGCCATCGCAGTCACTCGCGCCACATTGGGCGTTTGCAGGCGTGAGGGGGCACAATCAGGTCGTCTGGGACGCAGTCAATGCTGGTGCTGTATGCAAGAAGGAGGAGGGGATCCATTGAGGTGCAATGCAACGGCTTGAGGTGTCGGATCAAATCGGATTGCTGCTCGCTGAGTATTGGCCTACTTGTCTGTATGAACAAGCTGATCATGGGTGGCTCAACAACACGCAGCAGCAGCAGCAGCAGCAGCAGCAGTGATTCGAAGTCGAATGTCCATACATACAAACGAAGGGCAACTGTTCGGATTTTCAGTGGCGCTTGTTGTCGAGTCGAGCTTCACAAAGCAAACAGATCGATCGCGAGCGAAATGAGCGGTGGCTGATATTGGGAAGGTTGAGTTCCATCTGGTTCACGATCGTTCTTTTTCGAAGGTACAATTCCAGCGCAACGCGACAACATCTTTAAGATCATGAAATTTCTAACATGAGGTTGGAGACTTTGCCCACCACATTGTTGCAGCGAAAATCAGAACTGCATGCGACGGCGCGTTTCATGGTGCTTGCTTGTGAGCATTTGTACTCTGGCATGCACGTACACATGTGCATGCACGCAAGATTGTAATTATCACAGCGTCCTGGCTTCTACCTCAACCGCTGCAGTCTCAGCTTTCCAAGTGCGCGCAATATAATGAACCAAAACAAAAACGCTGTGTTATGTTTTTTCAAGCTTTGGACGTCCGAGTCTGACTCGTCTGCAAAAAGCCGGGCCGACTGGATGAACGTTGACAACTCGAGCAGTAAGCAAGAAGGGCAAAACAAATCTGAGCTGAGGTCGCACGCGCAAAAGTACAGCTCAGCTATCTGGGCTCGACCATGCACAGACTTACAGTACCGACTTGCACGCGGGCGTGCGCGTTGCAATCCCTCCTTGGTTGTTGTTGTTGTTGTCGCTACTGTCATCACCACTCACATCGCGAGTCTCAAGCTGCAGCTGCTGTCGCTGTCGACTGCGGCAATAGTCAACAGTCCGCCGAGCAAACAGCTGCGCGAGCAGACAAAGCAACACTTATTTGCTTGCGTCTGGTACTTGTTGCAAGCGCACCACCACATAGTGCAAACAAACAAACGATTGCAGCAAAACAAAACAAACGTGCGAGCGAGGTGGTCCCTGCTTTTGCCCGCGCAACGCCCGCCTGTTCCGTGTTGTCGACCCTGTGCGTTCGGATTCTACGCCCACGCAGATCGCACCCCGATCGATCAATCAATCAACGCGTCAACGCGGCGTCGACCAGGCGATCCACGCACGGCTCCCGCCAGCATCAGCTCCCTCGGCGGTCCCCCTGTTCCCGCCACGCTGCGACGCAAACTCGCAGACGCCAGCGAGCGCTCACAGGCAGACCGACAATAGCAGACATCAACAGACAGCAGAGTCGCCTGCGTGCACTGACGGCGGCGTTCGCAGTCAGCAACGAGGAAAACGGGTCAACATCAGACGCCACTCGAGGGGTTGCGGTGCTCCGGTGGACTGCTCGCTGGCTGGCGCAGACACAGCCAGTGCAGGTCCCTCCCGGCTCGCTTTCGCTTCCTCCTCGTCGTCACTCCGACCCACGAACGCGCTGTCACCGACGCTCACTTGCTCGCTCACTCAGTACCCGCGACATCACGCAGGCAGATCCGACGCACAATAGAACCACTCGCACAGTGAACGGCAACCACCATACACACACATACACACACATACGCACCAGCAACATGCGACCGCAGCGCACAGCGCCACCGCGCGCGCAAGCGTCCAAGCAACAGTCTTTGGATTCAACACGTCGACGCCGACCGTGGGCCAAGAGCGGCGCAGACCCGCCGGCCCCAGCACTCCGATCTCCGTCGTCGCCACTCGCAGTCTCCGTGTCGGGACCGGCGTTCAGTCCGCCAGCACTGCCCGCAACGACTGCAGCGACGGCAGCGACTCACTCGGATCCACACGACGCAGATGTCTACAGCCATAACACTATCGTAGCTGCTCAGACGTCTCCGACGGTGTCAGCAGCCGCGCTCGACCCTGTCGCACAGGCACAACGTGAGCGAGCGGCCGACTACCGCGGCAAGTGCCTCTACCAGTCGCGCAAGTGCGAGCACGAGCGCGCGCTCAAGCGCAATGGCAAGGCGCACAACCTATGCGACGAGCATCGGCTCAAGCAGAACCAGCACCAGCGCAAGTTTGACGCCAAGAAGTTCTCGCGCAAGCGCCGCAGCGACGACGGCAGCGACGACGACGAGCTGCGCCAGTCGAGTGACGACCGCATTGATGGCAGCGACGCTGTCGAGCCAAGTGGTCATGGTACGAATACTGTACAAACACACGAGCCAGAGCGTGAGGACGCAGTCGTGCCATTACTGCCAGCGCCACAACCGCAGCGCAAGATCCGGCGCTTCGAAGGCGCCAAGTACGCTGGACGTCGCACGTCTGCACCAGCACTGGCACCGGTGTCGATTCCAGTCAAGACCGAGAGCGCAGCATCGCGACTGCAGCACCGCGAAGACGTAAACGCACTGCGACCGCCGTATGGTGCTGAGTCGTTTGTCGACAGTGCTGCCTCTGTACGC
This sequence comes from Globisporangium echinulatum, assembly GCA_023336405.1. Taxonomy (NCBI): domain Eukaryota; phylum Oomycota; class Peronosporomycetes; order Pythiales; family Pythiaceae; genus Globisporangium; species Globisporangium echinulatum. The sequence continues at coordinate 6,975 of JAADWX010000826.1, read as the reverse complement.
GAGCAGCACGTTCACCTGCAACGCCAGCAGCAACAGCTACAACACCAACAACATCAAAACTATCAACGGCGCCATCCGGTGGACAAGTTTGCGTCGCACACGTACAGTAGTGTCGTGCCTCAGTCGTTCCAGCACCGCACGTCCTCCGAGCCAGTCGTGGCGGCGTACTACCATCCGAACGTCGGCAGTGCAGCCGCCGTGTCGCCATGCAGCAGCTACAGCAACAGCACTCGACCGCTCGCGCCGCTCCGGCCGCTTCGTACGCTCGTAGCGACGCCGGGCGCACGGGTCTCGACGACGCGTGACACCGACGCGCAAGCACAGCAGCCGATCATGCTTGATACGCAGCAGCGCTCGCCTGAACACCGCATGCGAGCAGCACCGGTGGATACGCGGCCGCCTCAGCCGACTATGAAGCGCTACTATAGTACGGAGCCCTACGGTCAGCACCAACAGCACCAATACCAGCACCAGACGTACGCGGTACCACCGCGACCGCCACACTATGTGCGCGCAACGAGTCCCGACCCATCGATCAGCCCTACGTACACGAGCTCGGAGCTCATTGCGGTGAGTATGCTTGTGCCACCTGGCAGTCACGGACCGCCGTACGCCGACATGGCTGCTCGCGGCACAGACCGCGGCATCCCCGTGCTGTCGCCGTCCTCGTTGCACGCGATCAGTCCACACGACACGGCACGGCAGCCTATGCATCCGACGCTCGGTGGTGGCAACATCGACAAGCACACGCAGTACTACGCGCAGACGCCACAGCGGCGGCGAGTCGACACCGACACTCGACTGTATGCGGCGCACCAACAGCAACTATACCAACAGCAGTCGTCGTCGCAAATGTTGCCAGCACTGTCGACGTGTGTGCCTGGCGCGACTGCTGTATCGCATGCACGGCCGTCGCCGACTGTTTCGGCGCTCCATGCGAGTGCGTACGCACCACCATCGACGCACCCACATCTACACCGGAACGAGCACCAACACGCAGCGCCGAGTCGTCGGGTCGGAGCAGCAGCACCTCCAGTTCCACAACAGCACAGTGAGGCACCGACGCCACTGCCGTCGCTCGTTTTGCCGCGACCACGCAGCTCACTGCCTGCTGTGTCGCAGCGCTACACAGCACCGACGTCGTCAGTATGAGCACTGCGACTTTGGTGTCGGTCGACTAGACAGGACCGGGTTGTGTCGGTCCATGATGATAATGCTCATACTAATGATGATCGAGTCAGTATACACCCGACTTGTATAGTATACACATTACGAGGGTCCTAGTCAGTAGTACGTCCAAGCGTCAGAGCAGCGCTTTCGAGAGCGGTGCTCCGCGCTTCCGAAACACGAGCTCGTCCTTAAGCGCACACGCGTCGGTCGTGATCGTGAACGACCGTGCATCAACGGCAACAAACGCTTTCTTGCCGCTGTTGTACCGAAAGAACTGACCGATGACACTACTCGCGAGCAGCGCGGGACACTTGCTGCTCGCGTACAGGCGCGTAATCGCGTCGCGCTCTGGCGCGTGCGCGTACAGACCGCGAAACTTGAGGTCCTGCGCGCTCTTGAGCAGCACGACAAACGTCGTCGCTGGCGACGCCGCGAGCGCAGCAAGGGCTGCTAAGCGCTCGCGCTCCATTGACGCACCTGCGAGCAGCGTATACTCGAGTGCGTTCTGGATGAGCTGGCGGTTCGTTGGCGGCGACGCAGCAGCGCGTCGTGATGCACCGGCGACAGCACTCGAACCGCTCGTAAAGCCAAGTGCGTCTGTGTTGGCCGTCGTTGAGCCACTGGCAGCGAAGTGCTCGGATGTTGTCTGGTGCTGGCGCTTACGCTGCTGCTGCTCGTCGCGTGCGCGATGGAGCTGTTGGAGCTTGCGTTGCCGCAGCATTGCGAGTCGCGCATCACGTGACACGGTGCTGGTCGTTGGCGCATTGCTATCGGGCTCGAACGCAATGAACGTCGCGACGTGCTTATGCGGCGTGGCGTCTCGAGTCACAGATGGCGCTAACGGCTCCAATTCGGCAGACGCATGCGTCTGTTGCGAGCTGACGTCTTGCAGCGGCTGACGCATTGCGGTTGATGCGAACACGGGTGGAGCAGCGTCATCATTGTCGGAAGACGATGGGCTGTCGTCTGCATCTGACTGTCCGTGGTGCTGCTGTCGGTCGGACGCGCTTGACTGTGCTGTGCGGCTGCGGATCGGTACGCGACCGCGCACTGTGAACGGCAGTGGCTCGCTATCTGCACCTCCGTAGACCGTGCGTGTACTCGCCCACTGGTGCTCGACAAAGGCTTCGTCATCGTTATCATCAACGCCAACAGTGCTTGATCGACGCTCGCGACTTGCACGCGAGTCTGTTGACAAACGCACTGACGCAACCGGCAGTTGCGGTGCCGACTCGATCGTGTGGCTGAACTCGACAGTGTACGCGTCCGAGAGTGTCGCCGTCACGACCGCGTGACTCGCGCGCACTGCGTCACTGCTACTAGAGCGGCTCACAGTGTCGTCCAGTGCCGACGGCCATGCAGTCGAGTGGTGGAGCGCATCTCGAGCAACCGCGCAGTTTCCACTTCGTGAGCGACTCGACTCGTCAGCAGCTGGAGTATTGGACAGCACAGTGTCGGTCTGAGCGGCTGTATCGACGACAGCAGTAAGCGAGCAGCTCGCAATAGTGGACGTCGCGTCGATCGGTCGGTCGCACTCGGACGCTCGTTCTGCTATAGTGTCGCACGTGGACGCAGCAAGCAACGGTCGAGCAGATGGCCGCATCTCAGTACTATGCTGCACACTGCTGCTCGAGAGCGGTGCAGTCGCTTGCTGGACGTTGCTGCTGAAGGTTACTACAGTATCAGTCGTACCGATAGCAGCAGGAGTGACGTCGTCGCGACTCCGAGTCGTTCGCAGTGTCGCCGAGTCGACACCACGCGGTCGCCGCTCGTGCTGAACACAGCTCGGTGCAGCAACGCGTGGCTGTACGGCTTGCTGCTGCTCTTGCTGCTGCTGCTGTAGGCGGTCGGCAGCGCACTCGAGCGCAAACCACACGCGGTTCCCGAGCTTTGCGCGGTAGTTCTTGCGCGCTGGCACCTCCGGCTCTTGATGCTCGTGTGGTATTGCGTCGACGAGTTCGACATCTGCTGCGTCGGCCTCACTGTCAATGCTGTTGCGCGCGACTGGCGACAACGTGCACTGAGGCGACCGACTTGCGTTGTCGCTGTCGCTGTCGCAGTCGCAGGAGTTGACACTCGAAACGCGTGCGCGAGTGGACTCGCTTTCAAGCGCTACGACGGACAGGCAGCAGCTCGAACGCGCACTGACCGACTCCAGCCGACTCGGCGTTGTACCTAGTGCGAACGTGAAGATCGACGCTTCGTTCATGCCAGCACGTGCTTGGGCGGACGTCAGTGCGTCCTGTCGTTGCTGCTGCTCGAAGCTCTCGAATGATTCGACAGTGTTGGCCAAGTCGGGATCAACTGGATCGACTGGAGTCGCAGTTGCTGCGATCGTGTCGTCTGTACTTGGCAGCTGCCCCTGCCAGCGGTCGCGATCGTGACTACACGTGTCGGTACGCTCCGGTGCGCTGCGTTGCGTCGTGATCGATGGCTTCATCAGCTCACTGTCAAGACTCTGCCACACGCGTGAACACTGCGCGTTGCTGCCTTGAGGTTGGGAACGATTTGTTCGTGTCGACTGTGATGAAAGCGCACTCGCGTGTGACATAGAGACTGCGCGCCTCGACGACTCGCGACGCGTTGACGCATGCACGGTCATCTCACGCGTCGATGTAGTTTGCACGTCATTCGCAGCAATGAGTGCGTCGTTTCGACTGCGACGAACACTTGGGTCTCCGGGACTCGAAGCCGCGAGTGGCGTCGTGGTAGAGTCAGTGGCCGCCAGTGGTAGCAATTGCGGCTGCAAAGCTGTAGAATCAGACAGCGAGAGCGACGAGGAGCATCGCGGCGAGACGGGGACTGTCACGAGTGGTGGCGGTACCAACAGTGTCGAGCGGCGCGCCTGCACTGACTGGTCATCGCACTGGGATTGCTGTTGATGCTGCTGTTGGTTCGACGACTCGACGACGACATTGCGTGGTGTCCGCTTTGGCGCTGGCGCACGCACGAGCGCCCAACACGTGTAGACTGCATGTGCGTCATTCAGTACCGCAACTTCGTCGCGCATCTTCTTGAGCAGCTCCGTGACGCTCTTGACGACTTTGACGCGACCGGGACAGACATACAACAGGTACTGCGGCTTTGCTACACTAGCAATGCTGCTACTGCTGCTGTTTGGCAACCAGAGCAGGACGCATTCGGACACTTGCGAGCGCTGCTCGTCTGTTGCTGGTACTTGCAGTGCCAGCAGGATACAGACACTCCGACCAGCGTCCGTAGCGCGTGCTTCGAGCTCGAGCACTTCGAGCGCGAGGCTCTGCGCTGCGTCACCGTGTGCGTCCCACGAGAGGTCCTCGAACGCGAGCTGCTTGAGCTGCGTGCTCGTGCAGTGCCACTCGGGTGCATGTTGTTCGAGGCGCTGCAGCGTCTTGAGCAGTCGGCGTGGGTCACTGACAGGCATTGCATCGAGCCGACTGACGTGCTGCCCCACGCGATGCGCCTCGATGACGATCGCACTCAGCGCCTCTTTCGTGCATAGCTGGCTTGGTGCGACTGACGCGGTCAGCAAAGCGCTCGCAAAGCTCAGACACGCACCAAGCGCGGCGGCGTAATTTGGCGCTGCATTCTTCCGGTTGTTGCTGCTGCTCATCGCACAGCTCGTTCGTGTGTAATCCCGTCGATACCAAGTGTGACGTCGTTTCGGTTAGCAAACACTCGCAATTCAGACTTGCTGCGTTTAATGGCTCTATAAAGTCAACAATGTTGTGCACTTTTTATATATAATCGGATCAGTTTTATCAGTATATCAGACACTTATATGTTGTCTATCCCAGATTACTGAGGCTCCGAAATCTCCAAATGTCAAGAAAAACATCAATTACTCCTGCAGAGGATTGTACTTATAGATTGAATTAGTGAGATCAGTGAATCGAACGAAATACAACTCTGTGAATCGGTGTATTCGCTTTGTGATGTGTGGACTTCCGATCTGAGCACCTGTGATGCTGAGATCTGTTTCCTCAATCCAGCTGCAGACAATCATGTCGATCGAGCAATAACAGTAGCATAAGACAGATTGCTCGGCAAGAGCAGCACGCAACAGCAGCAGCCAAAGGCAGAGAACGACAAGAAAATCCATTGAGCAAGCTATACGGTCATGTATGGGTTCGCAGTGTACAGCTGCGTATATATTATACAGTGACGTAGGCAACACCACACGAAATAGCGTCGCAGGGATACTCACGTCGAAAAAGAGTCGTAGGGACACTCAAGGGTTCGCTCATATGTTCGCTCACTTCATCGATGTGAATGAGTAGTGCTTGATGAAGAACACGAACAGTGACCGGCAGTTGTATCTGTCGAGTTATCGCAGCACACTGAACACGCGTAACTAACTTGTACGTGTTGGGCATAATGTGCAACACTGTCGTTGACACGATGTCTTTCGTCTGTTTGATATTGTCGTTGTCGTTTGTCAGGTACACGTACACCACCAATCGTTGGAAGCCAACTAGTGATGATTCCAGTGAAGTACATCGAGCGTGAAGTCGATCGGACGAAAGTCGATCGAAGAGGACGCGTGCCGCAAGAACACCATGTCCTAGACATCAACGTCGCGCGTTCATTTCCCACGTGATGACACGAAGTTGGAGCCTGACAAGCGGCAGAATGCGTTGTGATCGGCGTCCGAGATGTAGAGCATGTTTTTGATGACAATGATATGCACAGTAATTGATCAGTAGCGATTAAATGGATCAACATTTAATCGAGATCACTCATGACGGCTGTCGGGATGATGAAATTCATGTGTGTGCTGGTTGGATCGGCTCGACGGTCTACATGGCGCTGCCTACGTGACTGTACGAGCGCCAGTCACTTCAAAAGCGTAGTCTAGACAGATCGAGTTTGTAACGGGGCCTTGATACACTGACATTTGTGACTCCGCGCTCTAATTGAGTGCGGTGCGGTTCGCGCCGGACTGATATAAGATATCAGTCTGACGGTGTATGCCACACCAATCCTGTGTGCCACACCATGGGCTGTGTGCCCTGCAAGGACATGTAGCGCACACTAAGTTCATGTGCACCACACGGATGGTCATGTGCACTACACATCGATCGACTTGAAAAGGGAATCTCTTCAACCACAGCGGCGCGCGCAGCTCTGCTGCGGCCGTCCAATCAGCTGACGTCTGTGGTGACGTCAGCTGCACTCTGGGTGTCCATTGGTCTGAGGATATCAGTGGAGTTAGCCAATCAGAGATAGCCACGTAAGAAGTTGGAGGTTTTGAGGTTTTACTTTAAGCACCGGCGACAGCGCCGGCGATAGACAATCACCACTCTCAAATTTGCCAGACAGGACGCACTGCTCTATCCGCTGCTGCCGTCTCTGAGCTTGCTCAGAGACGCACTCAAGAATACAGTCTCTTTGCGCCTTGGATTCTGGCCTCAAGACGAGACGCTTCCTCTCGGCCGCACGTGTATGCCGGTAACGGTTGACCCCGTTACAGAGTTGAAGAGCTGGAGACGAGTATTGTATTCTGCGATCGCCATCTCATCGACGCCGTTATTCTGACTCTATCGCGGCAAGCATTTCCGGGTCCATGAATTCCAACTCGATCGCGACGTTATGCTCGGTTGTGTGATTAATTGACATCGGGCATGGGGTCGTATTCGATGTCGAGTGTCGAGCTCGAATGGTACGCACCACACTCAATAACGTATTTTGTAACCGGACGTGTCCGAGTTACGCAGCACCTTTGCGAGGAAGCGTGTGTGAACACCTTCAGCAAGGATTCCAGTCGATAAGACGGGAAGCAAACAAGACACTGGGTTTGAGTGCTCAAAAGTGTAACTGATCATT
>JAADWX010000825.1:0-13851 GCA_023336405.1 Globisporangium echinulatum | reverse complement strand
GTATAGCAGCACCGCTGCAGTCGAGTCGAATGACTCGCTTATCAACACAATGACACATAACACTCGCACATACAAACACACAATCGCTCTCTGACTGTTCACTCGTCTCAGTCACTCGCTCCACGCCTCTGTGATCTACTTTATGCAGATGTTATTTACACATTTCGAAACTCCAGCGAATAAAAACGTTGAGTACAGCGAAGTAAATCAATACCATTTGCTAAATTGCTGATTGGCTTTAACGATTTTTTATTTACACAGTTAACTGATGTGCGAGTCTGAATTCGGTAATTGTCTAGAATAGTTTTGTTTAGTTGCGATTTAGTACGAAATAAAAGACTAGGTCAACCATTTAGTAATCGCAGACTGAATTGGCGCGCCAGATGCAGCGCGATCATGGCGGCAACGGCCGCACGCCGCGCGGACTCGGCGAACACGACGATGGCGCAGGTGGCAGCGAGCGCGCAGTGTTCTACGACCTCGATGCCGGCTCACGACGCAGTGCCATCCAGCAACAGCAACAACAGCAACAACAGCAACAACAGCAACAACAGCAACAACAGCAACAACAGACATCGTCGCTAGCATCGAGCAAGCCAGCAGCTCCAAATGCGCGCAGCAAGCCGAGCGCGACAACCACAGGACCTGCGCACAAGCGCACTGCTACGACGTCAAGCGCAAGTGGGATGCTGCATCGCCCGAGCCAGATGGTTCACCACGCATCGCTGCTGCAGCTCGGTACGTTTGCTCGTCCATACCATCGCTACATGATCACTACGACAGCTAATCGATGCCACACAATTGTCATGTGTACGCACTTGTCTGCTTGTCGCCTACTAGATGAGAGTGACAACGAGAGCCACGGCTCAGACAACGACAGCAACGACAACAATGCAAACCCGTTTGCGTCGCTCCTGCAGCCACGAACGCAGCAACAGCCGCAACAACAGCAGCATCAACAGCCCATAACCCATAGCGAAGGCAGCAGCAATAGCAGCAGCGACGACGACAACGACACGTCGGCAATCGCATCGAGCGGCTCGCAGCTCTCGCAGCACGTCGCGCGCCAACTGACGTTTACCAAGCAGATGCCACCGACATCACCGCCAACACGCAGCAATAGCAATAGCAATAGGGACCGCGCGTCTGCTGCGACGACCCGCACACGAGTGCCAACACAGCGATCCGAGCCAACAGCGCGCGTCGAAGCGGCAGACGCACGACCGTCGCGCTGGGCAACGCGCGCACCTGCACGGCTTAAGAAGCCACAGCCGACGGCATCGCGGCGCAACGCACCAACATCGCGACGGTGCGTCACGTCGCCGAAAATGGCATTTGACTTTTGATTGGATGTTTGTATGTGACATATAACATATGTGGGAATCTGTATAGCTCGTCGCTCGCCATGCGCGCAACGTCATCGCTTGCTGACTCGCAGCCAACAACAACGCCCGACGACAACAGTGCGTCGCCACTTGAGCGGCCAAAGCGACGGCGCCTCGCGGACGTTTTGCTGCGCGCGACGCTCCTGTCGCAGCAGAAGACGATCGACAACCACGACGCAACACCGTCGCAAGTGGTGCGGGACCATCACTCATCGTCCTCACTTGCTCTTGTTTGTACAACGACAGATTGACTGACTTGTGTCTACTATACACTATACACTATACACTATACACTATACAGACACCCGATATAGCAGCCGCTGCGATCGAACGTGACGACGCGATCGCCGACACTGCGCACGACCTGCAGCGCGAGCCATTCGACCCGCAATGCTTCTCGCCGTCGACGCTTGCGAGCAGCGCCGCCGCACGGCGCGCACGTGCAAAGCCAGAGGCCGCAGCTGCTGCGAGCAAGATCCGCGGGCCACTTGGCGACGCGATTGCAAAAGCACTGCGTCGGACGACCCGCGACCTCACGCTGCTGCACGCGCACGGCCAGACGCTGCTCGACCAACAGCAGCAACAGCGTGGATCAGGCCTTGGCCTTGGCCTGAGTCGCATCCAGGACCGTGAGTGTGTCGTCGTGCAGCTGCAGCGGCAACGCCGCCGCGTCCAAGACGTTGGCGACCGCACGGTCTTTGACGCTGTTGTCTACAGCTACAGCAGTACTGACAGGACAGCAACAGCAGCGACGAGCCGTCCAGACGTTGCGACTCGCGTGCGCGTCGCGTTCTTGCCGCCGACTGCGTCGCAACTGCTGCTTGCGCCACAAGCGCGCGTGCGCGTGTTTGCGCCGTTCCACTTTGTGCGACTCGAGCACGCACCAGGGCACGCGCCGTCGTCGCGTAGGTCGTCACCGCAGTGGCTGCTGCTCGGCACGACACTTGCCGAGAAAGTCGAGCTCGCAGCGTCGTAGTAGCGCTCAGGCTAACCGAACCACACATTCGATGCAGCAACTTTATGGCCAACACTCTGGATGATTGACCTACACTCCTGTTTCGATTTGTCACTTTGGAGCTGGTTGTAAGTTGGTGCTCATGCCAAATGGCGCAGTGTGCGGTCGGATGCGCGTGGCTGCGGCAGCGCCAAAGCGGAACGTCGGTGCATCACACGTTGCCATCTTCATGCCGACTGCAAACTCGCGCTCGCGCTCGCGCGTCGCAGCAATGCGCGCAGGCGTCATTGGCGACGACAGCGGTCGATGATGCGAGTACATGCTGCCACATCGACTCGCTGCCGCGCAGTGTGGCTGCAGCGTGTGGCGCTCCGTGCGCAGCCAGTCGCGGCTGAGGTACTCGACGCCGCTCTTGAGCGCTGCGAGCCGCTGCCGATCGCTCTCAATGCTGCTCGTGAACCGGTTGATTGCCACATCACGGCGCGTGCGCTGTGGCGACCGACTGGCCGTGCGCAGCCGAAGCGCGTTTGTCCCGCTTCCATACACGTGCGGGTTGTAGCTCTGCAGCAAACGGAGCTGCTCGGCATCGCTCAACTGCGTCGTGACGTCGCGCTCGGGGTGCGCAAGCCGTCGACGCCGTTGCAGAAACGCCTGGACGCGCGACTGCGTCGCGTCGGCACGTACGACGCACTGGAAGAACCGCACGATGATGCGCGCTGCGTGCGTCTGACGCGCTTCGGCCTTGACTGCAAACGTTGCGATGTCGTAGACAGACTGCTGTCGGTGCAGCACGTCCTGTGAGTGCTGGTCGCAATCGTCAACCGAGCCGTCACTATCGCTATCGCTGTCGCTGCAGCCGTGATCTGCTGCCAATAGTGCGGTCGATGACGCAGCAAGCGCTGCTGTCGAGTTGCCAGTAATCGACCAACTGGGTCGGTGCCGAATTGCCTGGTGCAACGTGACGGTCGGCAGCGCAGCGCGAGAGCCTGTTCGACGATCATGGCCGTCGACGTCACAGATGCGCCACGTGTTGTCCCACGTGCGCGTGCTGTTGCTAGTGGTCGCTGTTGGTTGCGTACTGCACTGACACTGCGTCGGGTGGTACGGCGTCGTAATAGCGCTGTGTGTCGTCGCTGTGTCATGGAGCCACACGTGCGAGAAGGTCGCGGGCTGCGCACTAGGACGTGCTGACGACGCCACTGTTTGCTTGGACCGCAGCGATTGGCTGCTGCCGACTGCAGCCGCTGATGTTGACGTCTCGAGCTCGTAGCACACGACCGACCGGTTCTGGACGAGCTGACAGCGATCGCCATCACGAAAGTGCGTGTTGTCACCTCCAACCTTCAAAAGGTACCAGACAGTCGTTGGCATCGCGTCGACCTCAGGTGCAGCTGCTACTGCCAGCGCTTGCGCGAGCTGCTGCTTGCGAATGCTCTGCTTTGTCCGCCGACTCGGTGCTGAGTGCGCCATACAGTCGTGCTGTGCAGCAGCAGCGACACGATCGTGACGCACAACGTCGTCGACGAGCCACGCTGGTCCTTCGAGCATCTCATCCGAGTCGGCGCGCACAGCACTGTGCTTGGTCTTGGGCTTGGTCGGTAAGCTGGCGCGTCCGCTCTGGACTATGAATGCGCAGTCGCCGGACCGTACGCGCGTGGGCTGCATGGCAATGGTCGCGACCGGGGCGCGTGCAACGAGCGTCACGAGTGTCCGCGGGTCGCCCGCGTACTCGGACGGCACTTTGCGCACGCAGCCGTCGCGCTCGACGAGTAGGAAGCCGCCGTCTGCGGCCTCGAACCGCACGACGCGGTTGTACTGGATGAACGGTTGGTGCACAGCTGGACGTGGTTGTCGCTGATTTCTGTACTTGCTGGAGCTAGAGCTGGCGGTAGCCGCAGCAGCAACTGCTGTCGCACTTGGTCGAGTGCGCTGGTGGTTCGACTGCTGTTGCTTCTTTCGTGCAGCGTTTGCGGTGTTCAGGTCGGACAGCGTTCGCGCGTCAAGCGGTGCGGGTGTCTGCTGGCGTTTGCTCTGCGCTGGCGGCTGTCGAATCCATTGTATGATACACCGAACAAGAACAAGGACGTGAGTTGTGCGTAGTGCATATAGTAAGTAGCGAGCGACTTCGAGCACGAGCGAGGGCGAGATGCGACCTGGATCGCGAGTTCGATCGGTTGGCCAAAGCGCACTTTACGCAGCAGCGACGTCGACAAGTGACTGCGAACGATGCATGAACGGTTCGAGCGCCAGTGAGTGGGTGTTAGTGTCGCGTGTCTACGATGCAGTCAGTCCGACGACACGCGCCAGGTCCGTCACTCCAGTACACACAGTACAGCAAAGACGACGACGACGCACACGTAGTCAAAGATCGAGTTTGTCTGCTCGCGGCTGCGCGCGACGAGGTACTTGGCTCGCGATCGCTGATGCCGCATGCAGCTGTCGTCACTACCAGCAGCAACGACGTTGTCGACGACCATGTCGAATGTGCGCGTGTACGTCGATGATACACGCAGCTCTCGAGGCGATGCAAGAGACGTAGCGTCGCCTATGTATAGCCGACAAACGCTAGTCTTGACTAGTCTACTGGACGAGTCTGAACTCGACTGAACTGTCGGAACGGACCGATGTCGCTCTGTTCGTCAACGTATCGGACGCTATACAACGCCCTACGGACCTCCTACTTACCCGCCGTTGATCGCCCACTCAGCCATGGCGGTCGAGCACCGAATGCTCTGATTCCGGATCATCCCTTCGAGCGTCCGCGGGGCGAAGTTGAGGTGCACGACGCGATACTCGGGCGGCAGCGACTCGGGCGCGGCGTGCTTGGCGCGACCAATCCGAAACGCGTCGCCCGCGTCTTTCACGAGCTGGAGCCTCAGCAGATTCTCGAGCGCTTTCTGCGCCTCGCTCCGCGTCGGAAGCTGCGAGAGCAAGTCATGCTTGCGAAAGAACTGCTGCCATCGGTCGTAGACCATCGCGAGCGTAAAGAACTGCTGGTTATCGCGCTCGAGATGGCTCATGCCGATCAGGAGCGCCAAGCCATGGTCGTTGATCGCTGCGATCGTTGCGAGCTGATGGTCCTGCTCGAGCGCGTGTTTCGCGCGTGTCAAGTGCTGCGTCGTCAGCAGGGGCGCGGCAGTTGTCAAGTACCAGACAGCAGCGCCTGCGACGCGTGTAAAGAACGCAAGGGGCTTGCCAATGTCGTAGTCAAACTGGAGGCTCGCGAGGAACGCGCTTGGCGCAGTAAACAGCTCTGCGACACGCCTGTCGAATTCCCGAATGAACGCTTGCGATGGTCGACGGAGCGCATGGGCGTTTGGCAGCGCGTGCCATGCGATCGTCTCGAGCGTTAGGGCCGAGCGCATGAGCGTCGTGATTTGGTCGAATGTTGGACGATCCACAACGATCTGGAGACTCGAGAACCTGTGTGATTGTATACAACGAGAGAGTACTGTATAAGTCCGCACGATGCCAAGTACGCAGTTAGTGTATCGAGTCGGTTGTAAATATGCGACTGACGCACCGCGAGCGCACGCGCTTCTCGAGGTTGTCGATCACGTTGAAGTTGTCGCTGATACCGAGGACGCCCATTTTGATGTCTTTCGACTAATATAGGGCAATCACCGACCGACCGAGCGACCAAAACCGTAACCATACCCGTAACCGTAACAGCACACCCACGTACGTGAGTTGGACGTCCAGACCGATCCAGACAAATAGATACACACAGTTCGCCAACACGTACTTGGAGCCAGTCGAGGAGGTTGTAGAGCAGCAGTTGCTTTGCGCTGCTCGACTCGTGTGCAAACTGCTCGAACGCATCGAGGATGACCATCACGGGCTCGTCAGCCGCTGCGCGCTCGGCCAAGAGGCTCTTGAGGTACTCGTACATGTTCCAGTACGACAGCGACTGACAAGAGCAATAGCCGACAAAGAGTGGAGTGTTGGTCATATTCGCGTACAATACACACTGGCGGTAGACTTTCACATACACAATCTCATATAAACGCCTAATATAGGACGTACTGGGTGTTTGACAGCGCGGTCGCGCGTGAGCTGCGCCGTCATCTCTTTGAACGCCTCGATCTCGTTCTGCAGGATCGTGCCGTTGAGATAGACGTGTGTGAACGGCCGGTGCTTCTGGCGCAAGTTGCGCATCGCGTCGAGCACGATCGCACGCGTTGCGCTGCCGACGGACCCAAGCAGCAGGCCTGACTGGTTCTCGCCAAACTGGACCGTGCGCTCAAACAGCAGCTCGACCTGCGCGACGCAGTGCTCGACGCCCATGATGTGGTGTCGTGGATTGCTGTTGCTGTTGCGGCTCGGGTCCTGGTCGGCTCTGAGGCGGCTGCGCAAAGCGCTCCGGCACGACGCGATCTGCGCTTCGGTCACGTGCAATGCGGCGTCAGGCGATGCTGATACTGGCATATCCGTGCAAGCGGCTGCATTGGGTGGTGCTGGCGCATCCGCACAAGCGGTTGCGTCGAGTGACGCGTTGTCAACTGATGAGTGTTGCTCGGATGGCGTATCATCACCATCAGGCTGTTGCTCTGGTGCTGTTACTCGCTCTGCTGCAAACGCTGCCTGCTTCTCAGTCGCTGCTGCTCGCTCGGCTGCTTCGCGCTGCAGTCGGCGCTCGCGCTCCTGCCGCGCAGCTGGCGGCTCGCTCTGCTTGGTCTCCTCGAACTCGTTGTCGCTCGCATCCATTTGTGTGCTGCTCAAAAGCAAAGCAATTTCGGCTGGGTTGCAATCCCACAGAAGTACGAAACCAAAGCTAGAGGAAACAATCAAGCGATATACGGCAACAGATTCGCACGTGATTCCGGCAACGCAATTTTGCTGTTTTTCATTCGCGGCAACAAACAACAACAACAATCGGACAATCCAGCACGTTTGCCAATACGTCCAGCCAGCACTGTCTACGCAGCAACGCCTCACAAAATGCTGCACGCGCTCTTCTTCGGCTTTGGCTCCTTCTTCTTGCGCACTTCGCGCACAAAGTTCTCAAACACGGCCGTGACGTTCGCGCCCGTGAGCGCGCTCGTCTCGATGTAGTGCGCATTGTACGAGCGCGCTATCCGCCGCCCTTCGTCGGTGCTCACTTGGCACTTGCTCGGGTCTTGATCGACGACGTCTTTCTTGTTCGCAACGAGCACAATTGGCGGCAACGGCCGCTTGCTCTCGTTGATCTGCAAGTGCAAGTCAAAGAACGGCTGGAGCTCCTGTTGTTTTTGTTTGCATTGAAATCGAAGAAAAAACAACAATCACCCACAATAGCGTCAATCACCCAATCACCCAAAAAGGCTCAGTCACTCAACAGCCGACTGACACGACCAACACACAACAACGTACGTGGAGCGAGATGCGCGAGTCCATACTGTACACAAACACGTAGCCGTCCTTGTCCATCATCCACTGCCCACGGAGCGACTCAAAGTCCTGCCATGTGGACACAACATTGTCAAAAACAGCACATGGGTTATATGAGTTAAACGGGTTATATGGGTGAAACAACAGTCAAACACATCGACAGGCATTGAACAACGTACATCCTGGCCGGCCGTGTCGAGGATCTCGAGCATGCAGAGGCCGTCGTCGACTGTGATCGCTTTCCGATACGCGTCTTCGATCGTCGGGTCCCAGTCTTTGACAAAGTAGTCGCGCACGAACCGGAGCGTGAGCGCGCTCTTACCGACGCCACCGGACCCAAGGACCGACATGTGGAACGTCTCTTGGCCGCTGGCATGGCCAACACTCTTATAAAACGGCTCGCCCTGCGACACGTACAGCGTGTCGTTGTTCTGGAGGTCGTCAACATCGGTGATCTCGGCGCCGCTCTGGAGGAACACGCGCTTGGCTTTCACGCCGAGCTTCTTGCTCGCGACCTTCTTGAGACGCGCAATGTTTTCTTTTGCTTTGATGATCATGACCTAGTGGGTGCAAATGTGTACGTAAATACACGGCGCAGTCAGTCGCTTACAGGGAGAAGACGAGCGAGCGCATGTGCATGTGCGAGCTGGTGCTACTCTGCAGCGAGGGAGAGAAGGGAGAGCAGACGCACCTTGCCCTCGGATCCAGGCTCATTCTTGTAGATAAAGAGGCGCTTCTCAGCACCGCTCATCGTGGTGATAGTTGGTAGTAGCGGTGGCGGAGATGGCGATGGCGATGGCGCTCGACGTGCTCGACGTGCTCGTGTTGCGTGCTGCTGCGTGCGCTCGCCTCGGCTTCTTTTACTCCCGCCCTCCGCTCTCAAATGGATGCCCAACTCACACTTCCGCAAGTGCTGTGTACCACGTAAGTTAAGTACATCGCTCCAAATTATGTTGACCACTACGTTTTATGCTTATATCTGCATTACGGCCAATTTGGCTTGAAGCGCAATCCCAATTACAGAATGATTGTCGTCTGTGTGGCCCACTCGCGTTAAACAATCGCAACACAAATCGACTCATTGGCAATCAGACGCACTTCGTCATGCTCGCAGCGATGATCTCCCGGCGTGCTGCGCTTGTGCTCACGTCGACTGCGACCGCAGCGACACGGCGGCGCTTCCTGCATGCAACGAATCTCGGTGCGCTCCTCTTGCTGCTGCTGCTGCTCTTGCTGCTGCTTGGTAGGCGAATGGCGCTGGATGGAGCAGCACTCACCCACTTGCGCGCTCGTGTCGATTGGATGCTTCCAGTCGCACATGGCGACATGTCCGAGTTTGCGTCCAACCCAACGTACGTGCACACATACGCATTTGCTGTTGTGACTTGCTGCCACACGACTTTAGCACAAGCACACACACGTACTCACATGACGCGATGCATGCAGTGTGCACATCAATTTCAAGCTCCGCGACGGCTCCATGAAGCAAGTGGACGCAAAGACTGGCATGTCGCTGCTCCAGGTCGCACACGCCAACGACATTGAGCTCGAAGGTGCGCTGCAACAGCTCAGCATATATATGTGTCTGTAGACACCAACGACGCATCTTGCTCACACTGCCCACTTGCGCATATGCATCAGGTGCTTGCGAGTCGTCAATGGCGTGCTCGACGTGCCACGTCGTGCTCGAGGACGACGTGTTTGAGCGCCTCGAGCTCGCGTGCGAAGATGAAGAAGACATGCTCGACATGGCGTTTGGACTGACTGACACGTACGTACACAACTGACTGCCTGGTTGCGTATAGCAGTCGTACATGTCGGCCGCCCACCTACTCATGTGCCAATTTGTATGTCTGTTGACGCACTGCTGTAGCTCGCGCTTGGGCTGCCAGGTCATCGTCGACGAGGGCTTTGAGGGCACGACCGTGTCACTCCCAAAGGCGACGCGCAACTTTTACGTCGACGGCCACGTGCCCAAGCCGCACTAATGCGCGTGCTACTTCCTACCAGCAGCTCCACTCAACACGATCCAGTCAGTCAGAGCATCAGAACAACAGAGCAACAGAGCAACAGAGCGAACGAGTCGGTCGTAGCAGTTGTACTAGTCGGTTGTATTGGGTGGTACTACCAAATCGAAATGAGATGACGTGATGGGGGGTACTAAATAATCGCATGTGCCTCGCGCACTCACTCACTCGACGTCAATGCCAACTCGGCAGCACGCGTCGGTGTCGCACTCGTCGTCATAGCAGCAGGACCTTTGCTCTCCGGCGCCGTTGTCGACTCTGTAGTTGACACTGTCGTCGTAGTCGACACTGCTGTCGTACTAGCTGGAACTGGGAGTGGCACCTCATCGTCAGCGAGCCCGGCCGAGTTGCAGACAAACTCGACCGCTGCATGGACACAGTAGACGTAGTACGACGCTTCGCCGTTCACGTTTGCGTCCGTGATCGCAAAGCTCTCGAGCACATGGAGCTGCGCGTGGACCTGCGGCAGCGCTGCGTGCACGAGTGCGTACGCAAGCAACGGGAAGAACGTCTCGACCGAGAACTGCGTCGTGCCGAGCACAACAGCCGCTTCGTGGTGCAGCACGACGACGCCATGCAGCAGCTCGTCGAGCAAGTCGCACGGCACGACGCTCTGCATTGCACGGAACGCGTCGACTGCGCGGGTCAAGTACATGCGTTTGGTCCTACTGCCAATAGAGCCAGTGCCAGTCCGGACGCGGCGACTCGGTAGTGCGGATCGAAGTTGCGTAGCGAGTATATGCGGCACGCCAAGACGTTCGAGCGCAACACCTTGGAGCTCTGCACAGCGCTTGCGCCAGCGCTTGTCCTTGCGCTGGCTTTCGCGCGTCGCTTTATTGCTAAAGCACAGCGTCGCAGCGCGCGGATACACCGCGCGCTCGACAAACACGCGCAGACTCGTCGTCACGTCGGATTTCACGTCAAAGTCGCGGCGGATGCGGCGCGTCACGCGGTCGACAAACTCAAGCAAGTGCGCCGGCTGCGGATCATTCGCCCAGTCAATTCGTGGCGCAGTCGACCGCGTTGAAGGCTGCTGATGGGTTGAGCGGCGTGCTGACCGCTTGTCAACCGCACTCGCGCAACTGCCAGTCGCATCTTCGAGCGGCTCGCGAGTCACGCGCGCGACGTCGGTTGCGAGTCGCCGCATCCACTGGCTCACGCGCGCTTCCGGCGCTGCAAACACGAGGGTCTCAAAGTGCGCTTGCGCAATCGCCCACCACGCTGGATCACTCATGTCGTCGCTAAAGTCCGCGTAGAAGTCCTCGCCGGCCAAGACGCTCAGGATCTGCTCGACCTGATGCGCTTGGAGCGACGACTGCGTTGGAACACGATCGGCTGGCTGACGAACACTGTCGGTAGCCGACCGTGTTGAGGTTGATAACCCACCGACGGCCGATGCGATCGACTGCTCGCGCGCGTTCGTTTGGACGAGGCGGTACCAACTCACAGCCTCCAGTAGCTTGGCGAGCATCGCGCTCTTGACGCGCGCGTGCTCGAAACAGTCGACGCCGTTGCGAGCGCGCGCATGCGCAAGCGCCGCTGGTCGATGTGATAGACTCGTTGATAGCCACGCGACCTGCTGCTGTAAGACGCTGACCTTCACATCGTGCGCGAGCATCGCGTCGGCGGTTTCGAACGAGTCAAGCTGCTGCTCCGTTAGCGCCAAGTCGGGATTGTGCGACACGACGACCTGGAGGATGCTGTGGACATGTCGGCGATGGCGCTGGAGCTGATTGACAGCGCGCGTGTGCAGCGCGACGCGGAGACTCGCAAGCAGCTGCGTCGCGTTGTCGGCCGACGCGCCACGCTCGACGGACTGCGCGCCGCAGATGAGGCGCCACACGCCGCTTGCTGGCATCGGTCGTGCCAGTGTTGTTGATAGCTCTGAAGCGGCTGCTTGGGCTTGGACCAGCAGCGCGCGCTCGTCAGCGATGCGCATGTCGACCTGCGCAAGCGCATCGAGCAGTTTCGACCGCAAGTGGCTCGTCGTCGGCGTTGGCGCATTGGGGCTCGCAGGCTTGTGCTGCCTGTCGTCGTCGCTACTGTTACTATGGCTACTGGGCGACTCGGCACTGCCGGCCTGTGGGTTCCCAAACCGACGTGTTGTATGGAGCGATGCGCTGCTGCTGCCGATCGGGACCGGCACGAGGTCGTGGCCGTCGTTCGCTGTTCGATGCCGGCGGTTCCACGCCGCATAGCCCGAACGCGGCGGACGCGACGCTGCCGTGTCTCCGTCAGCTGCCGTCACAGCAGCCAACGGACTCGAGAGCTGGTCGTCGCTCGTCTCGGTCGAGCACGAATACGCAAACGACCCGAGCTTGCAGCGCTGTGTGTTGCCTGTATCATTACCGCCTGCGTCGCCGTCCGATGCGCTGTCGTCCGTGCTGTATGCGCAGCAATTCGCTGCGAGCGTCGTCGTCGGTGCGAGGTTCGTCGGTGAGCACATGACTTCGTAGAACGAACTGACGCGCGGCCGGCGCGGCTCGCCGTAAAAGTGCTCGATGATCGGGTACGTCGCCCAGTCCGGCGAGATCCAGACCGGCGGCGCGCCAACGCCTGCAGACGTTGCTTCACTGTGCGTGTGTGTGTTGGTGCCATGTCGACGTGTACCGGCGTGCAGACTCGGCTGTGCGCTCACAGACGTGTCAATGCGCAATGGCATCGTCACGGTCCGGCGCATTGTCATCGGTTCGAATGCAGGGGTGTTAGCGGCTGCAGCGCACACGCGGCGCTTCTCTTCGTCGTCTTCTGTTTCTGTGTGTTCGCGCTTTGCGTCGCCGAGCGCGATCGCAGCGATCCGCGATGGCGTTGGCATGCTAGTACTAACGCTCTGGATAAAGTCGCGGACATGCAGGGTGTCCTGGTTCACCAGCTGCTGTTGTTGTTGTTGTTGTAAGTAAATGGTCTGTGGTGCTGTGTACGTGTGTCTGCTGTCTGTAGCGTGCAGCTCTTGCGCTAGTGCGTCGCGGCTCGCGTCGCCGCTCATGCTCGCGCGGTCGTCCTTGTCGCTCTGTCGCTCAATCCGTGAATAGCAAATGCTCGTTGCAGCAAAAGCGCGGATCGGGAGAATGTTTGTGTGGGAGAAGCATGAATGACATTGACATTCTCGCCCGATATGTTGTTTTACTATGCATTGCAGGAATATGTGGAGCAAGTGGCGGAAGGTTCAATTACGACCTACAACAACGCACTTGTTCAAACCTTCTACGCAGCGCTTTCCACTGCAACGCGCGCGCATTCGAAAGCGACTCGAACGTGCGTGTAAGCGTGCTGGCGACAGGTCGTCAGTACTGTTGTCGTGCGCCTATCGTACACTCATATGCATGCTGCCTAGTGTTCAACATGGTTGGCGAGCCAGCACGAACCAAAGTAGCAACAGGTAGAGCTCGCTGGTCGACACTCGTTATTAGTTTGTGCAACGAATGCTATCTAGTATAAATGGGAGGCAGCTGGTTGGCGTCGCCACCCACACGTGGTTACTACGACAGCAAATACAGCACGCATGTGCGCGACAGAAGCGATTGTCGACAGATGGTCGTCGCCAATCGCTCCAGCTGCAATTGTCGCAGTCGTGGTCTCTGATGTGCTGTTGACGCCAAGATGTCGATACTATTAAGCTTAATACCTAGATGCAGGCGAATCAAGGGCGACGGCGTCCGAGTCGTGATGTGCGCCGTTGAGCCATACTGGTACTACGTAGTACTTTGAGGCGATGTCGCGGCTCCAGAAAGCTCGTCATGTTGGCGAGGCGTGTGCTCCTGCTTTTCGAGGCGTGATTCGGTTGTAGTGGTTAGCGAGACGTGACGAGAGGTAATGAGGTGGCTGAAAGATGCTGCCAGTGTGTTGTGTCCGAAACTAGAACATAGTACTCGATTGTTCACTGTGTGCAGCATCGTTCGCTGCGAGCTCGCTGTGGTATGTGATTGCAACTTGCATGAGCATGAACATCGCGTGTTTTCACGGCCATTGTTTACGCCTTGCACGCGAGCATGAACATTGTGCATTTTAGCGCCTGCGGATTGCGCCTCGTGCGCGAGCATGAACATTGTGCACTTTAGCGCCTGCGGATTACGCTGTGCACAAATGCGCTCTTTCGTATATTAGGACGAAGTTG
>JAADWX010000824.1:0-13851 GCA_023336405.1 Globisporangium echinulatum | reverse complement strand
TTGATGCTGCTGCTGCTGCTAAACAAAGAACGCAAGTTTTGTCTGCTCACGCATGTGTGTGTTGAACAACGATTGTATTTCGTACACCTGCAGTGCCGCTATCATCGATACTCATCCATGTTGTGTGCGAGCAGATCAACGTTTGTGGACGTCGACATGTGGTTCTGTAGACACATGCGCTTTTCCGTCATGTGTGCGAGGAGATCAAAGCTTGTGGGGATGTCCACATGGGGCAGACACAAACAAATGCCTCCGAAAAACTGTGTGCGAGGCTATATTGTTGCGATAGAGGAGCAGACACTTTCAGCGAAATTGCAAAATCGACCATCAAAAATGACGACCAAAATTGCGCTGGTCGTCGCAACATTGCGCAGTCGAAGCGTAATTGGGTAGGCGCCGCCTCGTCGGTGATCTCCTTTCATCAACGTTGCGCTCACACACACACGAGTGGCCATTGCATCTGCCTCAACAACCGTGATGCAAGCAGCTGGCGCAACGACCACCACAACATCGACGTCGTGGTCCCGCGCAGCAGCACTCAACCAACTGCTCGCTGCGTGCAAGAGTGGCGACGACGCAACGACACGCGCGTTGCTGGCGCTGCGTCCAGAGCTGCTGGAGGCCGATAACAACGCCGAGAGCGACACACCGCTCATCGCTGCTTGCCGCTACAACCACCACGTGCTCGTGACGACGCTCCTGGATCGCGGCGCCGATGTGAATGGCGCTGGGAAGAACGGGAAGACGCCGCTGTACACTGCAGCAATGAAAGGACACACTGCGATCGTGATGGAGTTGCTGGCGCGCGGCGCGAACGTCGACGTGCTCGACAATAACGGCGAGTCGGCATTGCTTGTCGCCGCCGACTACGGCCACGTCACGATCGCAGCCGAGCTTCTGATGCGCGGCGCGATTGTCGATGTCGTGAATCGCCACTCGGGTTGGACGCCGCTGTACGCGGCAGCTCTCTACGGCCACTACGACATGATGATGTTGCTGCTCGCGCACGGTGCAGACGCCGACACTGTCAGTCGATCCGGTCGAACGCCACTCTTTGCTGCTGCGGAGCGAGGACACATGTGTATCGTCGCCGAGCTGCTGCAGCACGGCGCGGACGTGAATCGCTCGCCACCGGACGGCACGTCTCCACTGCACGCGGCTGCGCTGCGTCGACACGAACAGGTCGTGCAGGTGCTGCTGGCTGAAGGTGCGCGCGTCGACGCCGTCCAGACGAATGGGAAGACGCCACTCCACTGCGCAGCAGAGTACGGCTACGCAAACGTCGTGACGAGGCTGCTGGCGTTCGGTGCCGACGTGAATGGCGAGAGCATCGAGACGTGCCACGCTGACGACACACCGCTGTATCTCGCAACGAATAGCGGTCACACGGACGTCGCTGTCGAGCTGTTGAAGCACGGCGCTGATGTCGTCGCAGCATTGTTGGCGGCTGGCGCAAGCGCAAATACTGTCGACGGTCTCGGTCGCACGGCGCTCGACCTTGCTCGAAGGTGGGGCGACGAATACGCAGTAGAGAATGCGCCGGCAGTGCAGATAGACACCGTTGTTGGTGCTGTGATACCAGCAGCACAGTAGCGAGCTTGCAGGTTTGTGCTGAAGCCACACGCATTTGTGTTGGAGCCAAACCCAGTTGCAGCACTAACGGGCGAGATACAAAGGAAGTAAAATGAAGCGACGATAAAGTCAACAACAATCATCTGTGTGGCGTGTAATGGTTGTTTGTGCAGCAATGAGGTGATTTGTGCAGTGTCACTTATTTGGAGCTTGTCTGCTTTGAGAACTTGTCCAACTGGTTCTGTGGGATACGCAGTATTTCGTGTGAGCCACATTGCACGCAAAATGCCTACAATTGCGAATATTGCATTTTTTGCTATCTATTTTTGCAATACAGCAAATAGCCAGTCCAAAACAAAAATGCTGCAAATAGCCGCAATTGCAAGCAAAAATAGCGGTGTAGGAGCGAAGAGAAACTGCTGTTGCTGCTCCCCGCTTTTAGACCGCGCGCAGCAAGACAAGAAAAGCGAGACCGACAAGAAATCGAAGCGCCCAAGCGCCGCCACCGCATCCGACGACCCCTTCGCGCTCGTCTTCCGCTGCTCTCACTCTCGCAGTCGTCGGCAAGCAAGCAGCGCGCCACTACCACACACGCAAGAGCGCACACACATCAACGCACCAGTCAGCCAGCACAATGATGAACGCAACGAGCGTGACGATCAACACCGACAGTGTCGGCGGCCAAATGGCGCCGCCAAACGAGTCAAA
This sequence comes from Globisporangium echinulatum, assembly GCA_023336405.1. Lineage (NCBI taxonomy): Eukaryota > Oomycota > Peronosporomycetes > Pythiales > Pythiaceae > Globisporangium > Globisporangium echinulatum. Next base: position 11,571 of record JAADWX010000824.1, on the reverse strand, counting down.
GAAAGACAAGCGGAACATGATCCAGAAGATCAACGACGTGAACAAAATGGAGCTCCCGAAGCTCTTGCGTTACATGCGCCTCGGGAACGTCCTGTGCTCGCTCCTGCAGATCATCGCTGGCTTTGTCGGCATCACGTCGTTCATTACGCTCAACATCACGGGCACACTCGTGTCGATCTACGTGATCATGTTTGGCATCTTGTTCTTGCTCTTCGAGTGCCGCTTGTCGCGCATGGAGACGAAGATCCGCGCGAACTTTGGGTTTTTGTACTCGTACAAGGGCCGCGCGGCGTTCATCTTCTTCATCGGCTTCCTCGACTTTGGCATGAGCTCGACGCTCGGGATGCTCGCCGGCATCCTCATGTGTCTCAACGCGCTCATCAACTTGCTCGTGATGTGCCGCCACCCGCAGTTCAAGAGCTCGTTGAGTGCAAACGCCGACCCAACAGCTGGCTACACGACTGGCAACGCCGAGGCTGCGGCGTTCATGAGTGCGAACCCGGCGATGGCGGCGCAAGCGACGCAGTTTGCGTTCACGACCGCGATGAACAACGGCGGCAAGTAGGGGTGGCATGTCGCATAGTCAGTAGCAGCAAGCAGCAGTTGGAAGCAGACCGACCGACTCGAGTTGCGAGTGGCGAGTGATGGTCAACAGTCGCGAGTGAGCTGCTCGTACGGATGCGGAGAACGCGAGACGCAGGACGCAGCAAGAGCATCGTGACACGCGGCACGATGCTCTTGCTGCTGCTGATTGAAACAAGCAGAGCTGCTGGAGCGGTGAGACATGTCGCTTCTGCTGCTAGTAGTAGCGACTTGGACGCACTGATGAGCGCCAGACTGGCAGCGCACTAATCTATTCATTTCCTACTTCTCTCTTGTCGGTGCGTTCATGGAAGCGTTTGGCTGGTTGTTGTAGTGTCATGTAAGTGTGCGGTGGAACGAGCATCGTCCTGTGCATCCACGTGCTGCAACGCGCCTCACAGTTTAGAGGACGAGATGGCCGATGACATTGAGCGACAGAGCAATCGTCAATATTCACTGTAGCGTCTGAAATTCATGTATTGCGGACCTATATATATTGCGCATGCAGTCGTCCAGTTCACTTTTCATGTTTGCTTGACTTGCACCACCTCTTTGTGATCCGAGAGCCGCTCATTCGTTGCCGTCATCTCCTCGTGCATCATGGTGCTGATCGCTGCTGCTGTTCGCCGTGCGACGCGCGCACTTTGCGTGCATCCGCAGCAACGCGCGAGTCTTTCGACGCATGCAGGCGGGATCCAGATCATCGAGACCGTCGCGGACTTTCACGCGTTCCGTAGACAACTGCCAGCGACTGCGACTGTCGGTCTCGTGCCGACCATGGGGGTGCGTCTACATCCTGGTATCCATATATCACTGTGTGCGTACACGCTCAAAACACTCACAGTATGCCGACTGACTCGCATCGTCCTGATGTAGGGTCTGCACGACGGCCACATGTCGCTCGTACGCGCTGCACGCAACTCGTGCGACGTCGTTTGTACGAGCATCTTTGTGAACCCGACGCAGTTTGGCCCTAACGAAGACTTTAGCAAGTACCCGCGCACGTTTGAGGCTGATGTCGCACTGCTGCAGCGCGAAGGCGTCGACGTTGTGTTTTGTCCCGCAGCGAGCGACATGTACGCGCGATCGCACCGATGCTTTGTCGCGCCCGAGGGCTTTGACGACTTGGCGGAAGGCCGCTGTCGCCCCGGCCACTTTCGCGGCGTTGCAACGGTTGTGACAAAGCTCCTCAACATCGTGCGACCAACGCGTGCGTACTTTGGTGAGAAAGATGCAGCGCAGTGCGTACTTATCCGGCGTCTCGTGAACGACCTGAGCATCGACGTTGCAATCGACGTTGTCGCTGTCTGTCGCGAAGCCGACGGACTCGCCATGTCGACGCGCAATCAGTACCTGGCGACAGACGAGCGCAAGGCGGCAGGTGTCGTCTACCGCGGCCTCGTGCAAGCGCGTGACCTGTTTGATGTAGCGAAGCGAGAGCGTAGTAGTAGCAGTGGCAGTGACAACGCGACTATCGACGCGCAGCTGCTGCGCGATGCGATCTGCAGCGAGTACGAGCGCGAGCCGCTCGTGACCGAGATCCAGTACATCTCAGTTGGCTCGCGCGAGACAATGGACGAGCTCACTAGCGTCGATGTGCGTGAAGGCGCAGTGCTCTCAGTCGCAGTCAAACTCGGCAAGTGCCGCCTCATCGACACGCTTACGCTCGAGTAGAAGAAATCCGAATGAAATCCGGACGAAATCCATACTCCATTCGGATTCATCAATCCGATCAAACTGGTGTTCTTGTTCGTGTTGACTACGCAGCCCATCACTACTCACCCACGCTCTCGCATGCGTTTGCAAAGTGGTCGTCGAGACGCGTCAGCTCTTGAAGCGCTTTGCGCTGTCGGCAGGTGCAGATGTTGTGCTCGGGCGCTTGCTCGGCTGGTTTAGCACCGAGTCGTCGACTTGGTCCCAGTCAATGTCGTCGAGTCCGTCGTCGATGAGGTCGTGCACGGGCTGCTGCTGCAGCTATCGAGACAAAGAGTGTATGCGCATGTCAGCGCTTCTGTCACACACAAAGAATCACGAGCCACTGTATGAGACATGCGCAACAAACGCACCTGCACTGGCGCTGATCGGTTGTGGAAGAACGGCGACGCAAGCGCAGATGTCGTCGCAGGTGCAGCTGCCATCTCGAGCACTTCAAAGCCGCTGAGCGGGTCGTCAATGCTGTCGACAGCGCCAGTTGGCTCGACCGATGTCGTTGGCGCAGGCGTAAGCTTGTGCTGCATGTCGTATACAAAAATGCATCCACTGTCTGTCAGTCGCCTATGTGACTCTGAGTGGAGGCACTGCACTCACTCGAATAGCATATCAGCAGCCACTCAGTCAGCCAGTCAGCTCGACACTCCGTCGCACAGACCTTGCTGAGGTACGAGTTGACGATCTCGACGATCGCGTCGCCGTACTTCTTGACGCGGATGCGACCGACGCCGTCGATGCCCATGAGCTCAGTAGTTGTCACGGGCACAGCGCTCGCGATCGCGGCAATGCCGGACGTCGGGAGGATGTGGTACGGCATGACGTTGAAGTTGTCGCACACGCTCGCGCGCCAGTCCTTGAGCAGCTGCGCGAGCGCTTCGACGTGCTTCTCAGGGAGTCTGTGTCGCCCCATTTACATATACAAATACAAGTGATTAGTCCTTATACACACACACGTCGCATCCGACTGCGTCGTCATTCGCACGCACCGTCCTGCTGCGTGGGCGACTGGGATGAGCGGATACTGCCCCGTTGTCGCGGGTGCAATGACCTCAACGACGTCGTCAAAGTCGTCGGTCAGCTCTTCGACGTCGTCCTTTGCCTTGGACTTATTGGTCTTGCGCGGCGCCTTCGTCTTCGCTGCTCCTGTTGTCTTGCCGCGGCTGCTCTCTTTCGCGGTTTTCTTCTTCTTGCCGCCCGTTTTGGTCGACGTGGCTGCTGTTTCGGCGCGCGACTTGTACCGCGTCTTGATCACAAGGCACACGCGCTCGCCACGGTGCAATCGCTGCGCCTGTTCACCGACTGCGAGGAACGTCGTCGTGAAGCCTTTCAGGTTGCTCTTGTCCTGCTCAATGGGCACACACACACACAACACGACACATTGTCCGTCAGACAGACTTGCACCCCATTCGCAGCCACACACAGGCAGCTACTCAACGCCACACACACTCAGGACGACGTACGACTTCGCGCAGGTACTGTCGCAGCACCATGTGGTACAGAATGCGCTCGATCTCGCTCCGTTCGTACTTGCCACGCGCGGCGCCAAAGCCCGGGAGCTGCGCAAACTGCTCCTTCTTCCACTCCTTGCCCTTCACGACTTGCCCCAGGAATGCCTGCGAGATCTGCACGAGCGTCGTTGACTCGTTATCGGCTTGCAGCGCTTTCACTGATTACATACAAAGGCAGTGTCAGCAATGGGAATGTGATGAAAACCAACACTGTGACTGCCGACCAGAAGCGGCAAGACCACGCCAGGTGCTCGACTGGCGAGTACATACATGCATGTATACACACGCACGCACCCATTGCAAGGAGCGTGAGACAGTCATCGGTCACGTCGGTCTTGTCAAACACGAGTCCGAGTGCGCGGTTCTTGCAGTTGTCGCACGTCTCGCGGCACGCGTCACTCGCAAAGTGCTCGCCAAAGTACTCGAGCAGCGACGTGCGGCGGCACTCGATCTGGTTCTCGCAAAACTCGGTCATACGCCGCAGGTGCTGCAGATGGACGTTGCGGTGCTGCATGTTTTCACGGTCTTTCGTGATGAGCTTGCGTCGACGTGACTGTGTTGTAGATATACAAACATACATATAGAATGGCGTCAAACGTCAGTGATGCGAGACGCGATAGCACGTTAGTGTCGACAGCACGTCTGTCCGTCTGTACGTACCAGGTCGAGGAACGAGTAGTAGAGAATGCAGTTCGCAACGTCGCCATCGCGGCCGGCGCGACCGGCTTCCTGGTAGTAGTGCGTCACGGACTGCGGGATCGTGTGGTGTATGACGTAGCGCACGTCGGGCTTGTTGATGCCCATGCCGAACGCAACGGTCGCAATGATGAGCTTGATCTTGCCTTTGCTCCACTCGTGGTGCCGGAACGCGCGGTCGTCCGACTCCAAGCCCGCGTGGTAGAACGAGATGAGCTGCGCTTTGCGCGTGCCTTCGAACCCCAGCGCCTTGATCAGCTTTTCAGCAGTCTGTTCGCAGTCCTTCTTTGACAGACTGGACGTTGCACGTCACGTCAGTATACGCTACTAGAAGTAAGAGAGAGAGAGCTAGAGGTCGCGACACTGACGATTGCAGGCACGCACAGACGCACCAGTAGATGATCCCCGAGTCGTCAATGTGCTTGCGCACGTAGTCGGCGATCTCGTCCATAAACTTGGCCGTCTTCTTGCGCACGTCGTACGTCAAGTTTGGTCTGCGCGCGTTCGCAACAAGATGTCACGTCGTCGTGTCTCTCGTCAGCAGCGATGGAACACGACACTAAACAGCAGAAGACGCAGACATGACACACGCACACAGCACACGACGCACCGGTTGAAGCTCGAGCGCGTGACAAACGGCTTTGCGAGCTTCAGGTTCCGCACAATGTCGGCCTCGGTCTGGTTGTTCGCAGTCGCCGTCAGCGCCATGATTGGCACCTGCACGCACAAGTTTGTAGCAAGGCATCGTCAGTCGACAAACTGTATAATCAGAGGCTAACGCACACAATTACTCTGACAGGTGCTGAACGTCGGCGAGCTATTCGTTCACACCAATCACATGCAGCATACGCTCAGTACGCACCGTCGGGAACTTGTTGCGCAGCTGCCCAAGCGTCATGTAGTCCTTGCGAAAGTCGTGGCCCCACTGACTGATGCAGTGCGCTTCGTCGATCACAAAGCGTGCGAGCAGCCCGCGCTTTTGCAGCGACTCAAAGATGTTGTTGAGCGACGAGCTCGACGCGATCTTCTCGGGCGTGACGTACAGCAGCTTGATGCGCGGACGGCCCGAGTAGAGCTCGTTGATGATAGGCTTCTGCTCGGTTGCGTAGTCCTGCTCGCCGTTGAGGTGCGCGACGCCAACATCGAGCGCCTGGAGCTGCTGCACTTGATCTTGGATGAGCGACACGAGCGGCGAGATGACGATCGACACGCCGTCGTCGACGCACGCTGGCAGCTGGTAGCACAAGCTCTTGCCGCCGCCAGTCGGCATGAGCACAAACACGTCGCGCTTCTCAAACGCCTCGAGCACGACGCGCTCCTGGCCGGCGCGGAACGCGTTGTGCCCAAACACGTCGCGCAGCACGCGCTTTGCGCGCTGCATCTTGGCTGCGACGCTCGGATCACTCGGTACGCACGGTGGCTCGGAAGCGCCTGGTTTCGATAGTGTTGACATCGACGTCGATGTTGACGATGTGTACGATCCAGCGCCGCTCCCGCCAGTTGATGCGCCGTCGCTCGCCCACGAGTGGAACCCGCAGTTTGAGCAGCGGTTGTACATGCGCTGAGCGTTCGCACCGTGCTGCACTTGCGCCTGAGTCGTCTGTAGTCCGCACGAGCATCGCGGGTGCTGCGACTCGTCAGCATACGATGTTGATGCAGCGGGTGACGGCGCGACATAGCGCGGTTCTGATTGCTGCTGATGGTGGCTCGTACTTCCGATCGGCGTTGCAGTGCTCGCACCAGCGTTACACTCGCGGAACTGGCGGCTGAGCGATTCGAGTTCAGTCTCGAGCTCGCGGCGTCGGCGCTGCAGCGCATGCGGCACGTCACCTTCGAGCGACGCGTCGTCGCACTCGTCGCGCACTTGCCGCAGCACTTGCCGCGTCTGCTTGATCGACTGTCGAAGCTGCTCGGCACGCTGCAACGACTGCGCGATCGGCGGACTCGGCGTTGGTACTTGCGCTACATGTGGCGCTGACTCGCTCAATGTTACGCTCGGTGCGTTCCACGTCGAATGCGAGCTATGCGACTCGGCGCGTGCTGATGTTGACTGGTACGAGCTCGTACTCGCGCTTGGCTGCCGTTGTCGCTGATGATTCGCAACGAGCGCGTCGACATCGACATCTGCAAACACGTCGGTGTCGTTCACATCGACGTATGACGCACGCGATGCTGGTGTGCGGTTCGACTGCAGTGGCGCCGACCCAATCGACCCAGACGACCTGTTGCCACTGTTGTTGCTGTGTGTGAGGTCCACAAACTCGCGCGAACTGCTTGTTGTGGACGTATGTGCTGACTGGTCTGTAACAGAGTGCACCGCCGTTTGCCGCACAGTGAGCGCGCGCACTGGCGGCTTGGGCGTCGGCACGACGCGCAGCACAGTGCTCGAGCTCTGCGCGCTCAGCTGCTTGAGCATGCACAGCGCGTCCGAGCCGCGCCGAATCGTCTCGGCGACAGCACTTGGCGCGCTCGCATCACTGCGCAAATACAGACAGAGCCGTACGCAACATGTACATGAGAACGGCGTGCATGCCATCATACAGATAGTTTGTCACGCATATGAAAGTGCCGACATACCCACACACACCTGTCGATCGTAGCAGCAGCTTTCCGAGCTGAGCGGCCTTCGAGGTACGTGCTGATCACGTGCGAGTTGAGACACTGCTGCAGCGCGTTCTTAGGCATCTGTATGAGCAGTAGTAACAGCAACACCACGTCATGAGACGCTTGCGGTTGTTGCACTCGTGTGTGATGTAGCAGGCATCCGCGACGCTGCGCAGAGTCTGCATACCGACAATGACGAGCGCACGAGCACATGACACGCACCGTTTCGATCCATGCGAGCTGCTCCTTGATGTTCGTCTGGATCGCGTGCACAGCGCCATCGTCTCCTGTAGCAACGACACCTTCTCGCATTGTCGTCTGCAGATTGAGCGACGATGATCCGAATGCGGAAGAGCAACAGCAACATTTCGAGAGCGTTGCACTAAGTACGATTTTGCTTTCTACCGCATACGCTCGTTCAAATACGATTCAATCGACAACCAACATGGGTACAGTTGGTGTAATGCTTGACTTGCAAATCACAAGCAACCATCAAACTTTACGTTCCGGAATGACACATGAGCACATGCTCTCGCTCGCGACGCGCTCTGCAAACAGCACATATTGCTAACACTCATCGCTAGCGCTGACAGGCAGAGCCACAGCAGCACAGAGGCGACAGATTCACTCGCTCTCGTCTCGCCAATTGAAGGTAGCCCTGGGTGTTACAAGCTAAGACCCAGCGGCGACTAACGCATGACTGGTACACATGTGTGTATCTTTGGCTCTGCTGGTATTGGAGCTTGGGACCGTTGCCGGAGTCACAGCCATCAACACCTCGGTTGAAATGCTGTAGTGCGTCATGTCGATCGGCTTCTACGGCAAGGCGACATACAACAGCTAGAGACAAAACACAGGTATAATAAAATACAATCCAGCCAATAAACGCGTAAGCGAAGAAACCGAGGGAGCGAAGCCGAAGCAGACACATCGGGCTGCCAAGCGAAGCGCAGCAAGCAGTGCCGGACATGATCTGCGTAGGCGGGCCCAGCGACCGAGATTTACTGAGCGAATAATGCATCATGTTTAAGGATGTTGTTTTTGTTATTGGCGCGCGTCGTCAGTCTAGGGCAGTAGCGCTTATTTCTGATGGTGTACAGTCCTTAATCGTCACTATGTCACAAAACTGATATATTCCGGAAATGTTCGTTTATATTTGATGTTAGTTTGTAGATTCAATTTTTGCTATTCGACCCATTGTGGCGTCTCTACAATGTATCGGAAACGGCTGAAACAGTACTCGTTAGAATCGATAGTCAGCTCTTGTGCCAACGTGTTGTCGCCATGGACACATCAGACCCAGAAGAGTTCAAGCGAAAGTGATGCACCGATCACATTAGACTCGACTGCATATCGATTTCTCCGTGTTCTCCGTAGCCACATCGCACATGTATTGACAGTTGCGATTCGCACGCAGTGAACGTTCATGCGTCTAGATCACAGTCTCGCTCATTCGCTACTGCCCTCTTTACGCACTCACGAACCTCTTCGTCCTTCTTGCGCTGTCGCTCGTTCTCGATCGACAAGAGAAGCATTTCCATCGCAAGGACGACGATTGGCATGAAGCGCTGATCCACAACTGATTATTCACTCGCTCGCAGCCTTGCGCTTGTGACCATCTGCTACAGTCAATCGAGCGTGTCACGGTCCCACAAACGAGCGAGCAAGTGGTCGTCGGATTGATGTGTCGAGCCATCGCTGCCTTGTAATGGCTGAAACTGTAAGTCAAGTGGGTTCCCTCAATTTCATCATGCTCGAAAGAGTGGGATGAAAAGGTATTCTACCCCGCTTTTGTCACATGCTTAGTGACCGCTCCCTATACGTGAAATGGAAGAGCAGCAACGACGACACACAACACAGCAAACCGCACATACCAAGCACACGAGTCGCTCGCTCGACGCTCGACGCGCGCTCTCATCTTCTCGCACACGCACGCGACTGCTATTCCGCGACGAGATCGCCTGTAGCTGCGCTGACGTCTGTGAACAACTAGCATTGCACTCCCTCACATCCACACACGATCGCGTACTAGAACGTGCAAGCGACTCGACCACGATGGCGCCCGTGACACCGCGCGAGAAGCGCATCAAGGTGTGCGTGCGCATTCGACCATTCACCAAGAACGAGGCGGTCAAGGCTGGTGGCAAAGCTGCTTGGACATGGTGCGTCGCACATTGATACGCACGCATATACCGACACACAGCGGCGCTACTGCTGAACGCTCACGCCTGCATCGCTCCACACACGTAGGCACGAGAACACTATTTATCAGCAGATCTTCCCCGCGCAGATCCCGCAGCGGCGGCTCGAGAAGCGCAGTGGCGGGTCCACAACGAGCTCAATCACGAGCGCGTCGGACGCTGCGAACCTGCCGTCGTCGTACTCGTTCGACCTGCTCTTCCCACCTGCGAGTCGCACGCAGACCGTGTACGACGAGACCGTGAAGGTGCGCACTGCTACGGTCGCCATCACAACTAGCGATATACAAGTGTACTGTATGGGTCAGCGATGACTGCGACTGATGGATCCAAGAACATTGACACGCTATGGCCCACAACGCCGCCTGTGCTCGTTGTACTCGACTCAGGATGCGATCAATGCAGCAATGGAGGGCTTCCACTCAAGCGTCTTCCTCTATGGCCAGACGAGCACGGGAAAGACGTACACGATGCAGGTACATAACCAATGCAGTCGACTGCTTGCTGTGCTTAAAGACACAGGCGACTCATCGTCTGTCTGCTCTATCGACGTACTAGGGCAACAAGAGCGACCCAGGTGTCGTGCAGCTGAGCGTGACCGACATCTTTCGCCACATCGCACAGCATCCCGAGATGGAGTTTCTCCTACGCTTCTCGTACCTCGAGATCTACAACGAGCGCATCTACGACCTGCTCGCTGGTGGCGCCAAATCGGACGTCAAGATCTTTGAAGTCGGCCGTAGTAGTAGCTCTGCGAGCACTGGTAGTGGCAGTGCGAGTACGGCTGTACGCGACACGGGCGCGTGCAAAGACGTGATCATCAAAGGCCTGCGCGAAGAGATTGTCGTGACGATCGACCACGTGCTGTCGCTCGTCGACGTTGGGAACCAGCACCGGCACATGGCGACGACCGAGTCGAACGACCAGTCCTCGCGCTCGCACGTCATCTTTCGCATGGTGCGTCTGCTGTATGGTGGTGTCTGGTGCTGTGCTGTTTGGTGTCGGAGTCTGGATGGACAGCCAATGCTGCACTCCGTCGGCACTCGATTTGTTTCCATATACAAACCACTCACACTGTCGGTATGACGCACCATTGCACAGGTGATTGAGAGTCAGCTCAAACGCTCGCGGGACCGTTCGACGCCCTCGAACGCGCCCGTGCGGTCTGCGACGCTCAACCTCATCGACCTCGCTGGCTCCGAGGGCGTGCGACTCGCAAACACGACCGGTCAGCACCTCGAAGAAGGCAAGTACATCAACCGGAGTCTCCTTACGCTCGGCCACATCATCTGGAAGCTCAGCCGCAGTAATAGTAGCAGCAGCAAGCACGGCTCCTCGCGCCATGGAGCGCCGGTCGTAGCGCCGCCGAGCCACTTGCCGTATCGCAACTCGAAGCTCACGCGCATCTTGCAGCCGTCGCTCGGCGGCCAGGCGCAGATCGCTGTGATCTGCACGATCGCGCCGTCGGTCGAGTGCCTCGCCGAGACGCACAACACGCTCAAGTTTGCAAGCCGCGCACGGCGACTGCGGAACCGCGCAGCTGTGAACGAAACGACTGGCGAGTCCGTGCTGCTGCGCAAGTACCGCGTGCGCATGCGCGAGCTCGAGGACCAACTCGCGAGCCTCGAGCGGCGCAAAGCGAGTGTGAGTCAGCGCTCTAATAGTGGCGCGACACAGGCAGCTGCTGACCGCGCGACGATCGACGCGCGGCAGATGGAGCTCAAATTTGCGATCAACAACATCAACCGCGTGATTCTCAACTCGGGCGCCGCTGCGCATCCCATGTCTTCGAGCGACGGGCGGACAGCGCGAACGGCGTCGGTGTCGGCGCAACAGCAGCAGCAACAGCAACCGTCGCTGTCGCAGTCCCAGTCGGTGCAGCGGCAGCATCAGCATCATCCGTCGGTGCGATCGACAGGCAGTGGGTCGTCGACACTACTGCGCGGTCGACCGCGACCGCCTGCGATCAAGACCCAGCCGCAGGAGCTCGTGGTCGTACCAGAGCGCGTCCACGACGACGACGACGACAACGATGAGGTCGACACGAACAATCATGGCGGCGCTAGCAATCACGACGCGAATGACGACCGAAACGAGACGCGTCGCGCCAACGAACGCGTCGGACGTAGCGACGGCGAAAGAGAACGCATGACCAATGCAAACAACGACGGCGGCAACGAAGACAACGACGCCGACGGCGACGACGACGAAGAGACTGAAGGTGGGAACAGCCGAACGAACTCGAACCGCACGCTTGTCGGTAGTGGCGGCAG
>JAADWX010000823.1:0-13855 GCA_023336405.1 Globisporangium echinulatum | reverse complement strand
GTTGGTTGGTTGATGGATCAAAGCCGATTTTGCGTTACATCCAGCAGTTCTGAGCGTGAATGTAATCAGAACCAGCAAATGTTGTACATTTGAGATCGGCTTGACACGGCTTGGCTCAGACATTCTCGGCTCGAATCGGCTTGTTGCGCGTGAATCGGCACTGATCACCTTGGTTCGAATCGTGACGCGAAATAATTGACGACGCACTTGTCGAATATCTTTATCATAGCGATTCCGATCGACGAAACGAGACAGATAACGTGGCGCAGGACTGCAGTGTCAGCGCAATAATGTCGAACGCATCGATTCATCTGCGCATCTGACGATCGCAGTCGCTCTCGTTCTCACGGCTGAAGAAGTAGTAGCAGTAGCGACACTCACCACATCGTATCGAAATCATCGGGTATATTCGGGTAGAGTAGTGAGCCTCGTGTCGACATTCACCAAGAGAGCGACTGCACGCGTACGAGACTGTTCTCGCTAGCCAACACCCGACTGCGTCGTGCGCGCACAGCTGCTTGTCGTCTGTTTTGACACGCTGTTGCTATCATTGTTGCGTCGTCGCGAGTTGCTAAAAGTTCTCGAGCCACTCGATGTCGCCGAGACAGCGCTCCATCTCGGGCATCTCAGTGCCATTCGCGAGCTGCTCATCCAGAAGCTTCTGCATCGCGTCGGCATGTTCGCATGGCACCGTCTTGGACGCAAGCACGACCCAATCAATTGACTCGAACCACGGATGTGCGCGGATCACGGACCCACCCTTGTCAATGTCGACTTGGTTCTGGCCACCGAGTCGTGCATCTGGGAACGGATTCAACAGCTGCGTGATGAGGTTCTGAACCTGCGGTGACAGGTCGTCACGGATGAACGCGAGGCTACCGGTCTGGTGGCGCGAGATCTTGGAGTACGTCGCCATTGTCACGTCTTTCTCCGAGAGCCCTTCGTCTTTGATTGCAAACGGCGTCTTGCCGGAGAGCATCTCGTACAGCAGGATCCCGAGTGCCCAGACGTCAGCACTTGCGTTATGACCACGCGCCGAGACCATCTCGGGTGCCATGTACTCGGGCGTGCCGCAGATCGTGTACGTGCGCGTTTCGTCCGGAAGTTTCTTCATATGTCTACGATGTGCGTTTCGATGGTATACAGACCAGTCGTTGCATAGCACGTGAGTGCGTGAATGAGTGAGTACGCGAGTGAGTGAGACGGATCGCGAGGCTCAGCATACTAAACCAAGTCGCGTCAGGCCAGAGCAGCGCAACGCCATGAACTGACTCGCCATACAGACGCACCTAAAGTCGTGGAGCTGGAGGTACCCCTTCGTGTCGACCATGATGTTGTCGCTACTGAGGTTCCGGTACGCAAAGCCGGCAAAGTGGATGTACTCGAGCATGAGCAATGCCTGTGCCGCGTACACGCGCGCGAGCGGTTCGTCAAATCGACTGCCGGGCTCGTCGGCCAGGAGCGCAGCGAGGTCCGTGACCATGACGCTGTCGAACGACATGTAGAACGCGCGGTCGTCTTTCCACGTCGTGACCATCTCGGGGATCAGTGGCGTGTCAAGCCGACTCGTGCGGTGGACCGTGATGTACTTGGCGACTTCGTCGGCTTTCTTGTCGGCCTTGACCTGTGTGAGCGCAAAGACGTTGACAGTGTAGAACCGCTGCGTCTCGGCAACGCCCTGGAAGACTGCGAGGCAGCCAAAGTCCGTTGTCTGCACGACACACCGGAACGTGAGGTCCTGCGACCGCAGCGGTCCGAGCACGACCGAGTTGCGCCGCACAACTGGGCTGTAGATCAGGTTCTTGACTGCAGTCTCAAAGTTGTGCCGTGCCTCGCGCTGCTGTCGATCGGCTTCGATCATGTCCTGGAGCGACCCGAGCACGTCCTCAAACTCGCGCCGGCCGACTTGGAGCAGCTTGGTGCGGCCGACCGAGATGACGTTCGCAGCACGCGGCGCGTCGTTCAGCAACGCGCGCTCGCCAAAGTACTGGTTCTTTTTGAGCCGCAGGACTTCGCGCGACGTCTTGGTCTTCGTCGCACTGTTGCTGTTACTGTCGTCGTCGTCTTCCCAGATCGTGCAGCTCACGGCACCGTCTTGGATGACGTAGAACGTATTGCCGACGTCGCCTTGGTTGATGATGTAGTCGCCGTCCTGGAACGTCACTTCCGACAAGTTGTTGGCCAGACGCTCGAGCTGCGACTGCGTGAGCGTCTTGAGCACGTCGACTTTCTTGAGCGTCTGCACGAGCACGGACGTCGGTGCTTTGATGAACACACGCCGGAACGCGCGGCAGTCGATCGCCCAGAGTACGCCGCTCGAGAGCGCAATGACCGACGACGACCGCGGACTGTTGTGCATCAGCGCGAGCTCGCCAAACGACGCGTGCTGATTTGTGACCATGTCTTTCTCCATGTACGTATGCACGATGCTCTCCTTGCCGTCGTCGTCGTCGTTGCGCACGATGACCTGGTAGTTGCCCGACTCGACGAGGTAGAACTTGTCGCCCGGGTCGCCCTGCTTGATGACAATGCTGTTCGGCTGCGCCTCGACGCGCTCCATGACCGCAAAGATGTCGTCCTTCTGCGCGGCCGTGAGCTGTCGGAACAGCCAGTTGCCTTTCGTGATGCGCTCGAGCATCACGAGCTGCTCCGGCGTCTTGCGGATCACATGATCACTCACTTTGTACGCGAGGTCCTCCTCTTTGACCATCTGCGCCATGTCCTTGCGCATCTGCGCCCTGCGCTTCTCTTTCGACATGCCGCGGCGCACCGGCCGGAGCTGCTGCTGCTGTTGGCTGCCAAGGCGCGAGTCGCTCTTCTGCCGTGGTAAGCGCTTGGCCGCGCGCGCGTCGCCCGTGAACTTGAAGTGGATGCAGATGACCGTGATGTCGTCGGTCCGGAGCTCGTACGTGAGCCAAAGGCGATACGACTCGGCCACGACCTTGTGGCACGCCTCAAGCGGATCTTCGTACTGCGCGACCATGTCGACGACGGCTTGGCTCGTGAGAAACTCGAAGACGCCGTCGCTCGCGATCACGACAAACCGGTCGTCCTCGGTCAGCTGCAGCGACGTGATCTCGGGCACAGCAATGACGCCGAGCGTCTCGGCGATCTCGTCGCCAATGCTACGCGTGAACGCCGTGCCGGGGAACGCGCCGTAAGGCGACCAGATGCGTGGCGGGTCACCGTCTTCGTCGACTTGGTCGTTCAGGTTCGCAGCCCAGTTCTGAAAGCGATGGACGACGTAGTGGCATACGACGCCAGCAGTGCGAGCGTGTCAGTTGCTAGATGTCCCATACGACGTGCTTGCATCACATCCAGTAGAGAAGCGAAGTGCGCGAGGACGTACGTCGTGGATCGGTGCAATGCCCTCGAGCTGGTCCATCGTGAGCACGCGCGCGCCTGCGCGTCGCACGCGCTCTCGCTCGTCCTAGAGACCGACGACACACCAGACACAGTAGCAGTCAGTCACAGTCCAGCCAGCAGTGTGTCGTGTGAGGTGTGTTCATAGCAGCAGTAGTCGAGAGTTTAGGTGTCACAAGCAAAGCGCCTGGGACGCACCGAGCGGTACGGCGTCTGGTCCACCGAGAGTGGCTGCGCCACGAGCTTACCGTCGCTCATCGTCGCGATCACAGCGCGTGAGTCGCCGACGTTCGCGACGTGGATCATGTCGCTGTCAAGGAACATTGCGATCGCAGTTGTGCCGCTCAAGCTATCGTCAATGCGCGACGCGTGGAGCTTCACGTTTGTGTCTTCGAACGACTTGGAGTACGCCTCGAGGAACGACGTGGACTTCTTCTCGAGGATCTTGACGAGTCGTTCGGGGCACTCCTTCTTGGCAAACGTCGCACATAGGTCGCCCGTTGTGCCGTGGCCGTCAAAGACGCCAAAGAAAACCTTGGCGTCGTCGCCGTTGAACGTCGGGATGATCGTGAACGCGTCCTGGTTTGGCTTGTCGAGCGCTATGGAGCAGGGGCCGCCAGACACACATGTCAGACACCGCACAGTCACGTCAGTAGCAAAGTATCCAGTGGATGGGTGAATAAAGGAGGCTCGGAGGCGACTCGGGTGTCTCGGTGGGTGATGCTACTCGGGTGTCTCGGTGGGTGATGTCATCGGATTTCCACAGTCGACGCGATGTCGCCCATCCTCCACTCATTCCAACGCATTCGTCATACTAGTACGACGCAGCACGAAACACGCACCGTCTGGGTAGTAGCCGCGCTGCGACACGTACGCGTACTGCACTGTGAGCTTGTCTGTGATCTTGGATTGAACAGTCTTGGGCGAGCACACGATGCGGCTGTTGATTTGCTCCTTTGTGAGCGGCGAGCGCGTCGACTTGGCGCCTGGGCCAAGCATCGGCGTGACTTTGGCCTCGGCTGGCTCCTGCTTTTGTATGAGCGACGCGCCGCACCCCATGCTGCTGCCGTTGTCGTCCTAGCCGCGCTCCTACTTGCTGCTGTGCTGCCTCGCAGTGTCGCTCCGAGTTGAGTCGCGTCTCGTTCAATCCGCACCGCGCGCGTGTCCGTCTTGACCATGGTTTTATCTGCGCCGCTTCGTGGAGACAACCTGCAACAATTGATGTCTATTTTAATGGGAACATGAAAAATCATACAATATATCGACAATACTACTTTACAGCAACAATACTACGACACGAAACGACACAGGGAGAAAACCAAAGCAAAGAGATCGACAAGAGAACGACGACAAGAGAGAACATCGACAGCGACATGGCAACGAAGAGCTCGAACGTAGAGCTGCGAGTGCCACGTGCTAGTCTACTCGTGTGAGATGGCGAGAGCCTGACCGATGCAGCAACAGCGGTCGGCATGAGTCGCCGGAACCTGATTCGCTACCTCACACGTAGCGATCGACCGCCTCGGGGTCGACGCTGGACGTCTGGACCACTGCGCACTTCTACTGGTGTCTCAAGCCGAAATCGCGTGACGTCTCCCGATGCTGTTCAATCTGCCGGTACTGCTACTGCCGACCAACCTGTCCTCAAAGCCACTGCCCACTCATGCTCGCGCTGCGGATCGCCGTATAAATGTCCGACGTGCAGTACGCTATTGTACATCAACACAGTTGATGTGCAGGACGCAGCAAAAGATCCATGAAGGAAAGCGGGAACAGAGCGCACGCCATTGCAACGGCCCTCGGCAGGTCGAAAAGTGCAGTCTCTCACCGTTGGTCAAAGTTGCAGAATGGCGGCGCACAGAGCCGTGTTCGCTTCTCCTGACAATCAGTATCAATACACGACCACGTCGCTTCATATGCCACGTCATGGTCGCGATGACGCACTTGCTTGGATGTGGATGTGGATGTGCGTGTACACGCTCTGTGACTGTGTGTATGGGTGAAGGTAGCGATAGCGACATGCATGTGCTGTCTGCAGAGGACAGCGAGTGGTAAGAGCCTCTTGTGTGCGCAGTGCGTTGCGTCCATGTGGGTGACCAGGCGCGCGCGAGCAGCTCCACACACACGCTTGCCGTATCGTAGCGACAACTTCAGCTCGAACGCCATGTCCTCAAACGAAGAGACCATGACGGTTGAAGGCATAGGTCATAGCCTTCGTGCGAAGCTCGCAAAGTTTCTCGGTTCGTGGGCCACGGTCGACCCCGTCGACCGACTACTTGGCTTCATTCTTGCCGTTCGGTGCAATCATGTCAGACCCTACTGGTGGATGCTTGACGAAGATGAGCAGCTGACTGAGCTATACGGGATCTACGGAGCGGCCTGGTTCGAGATATCGGAAAGAATGACACGCCGCCAATCGAAGTTCGCAGTGATGTCGAGATGGTTGGTATTGAGTCGACGTTGGATACATGCATTGCTTTGCATCCCATGCAACGTACTCGATGTGCCGTCACAACATCCTGACGTTTGCCTTCTCGAGCTGAGAGAACACTGCTGCAACTCCAGTGTGGCTACGCTTTCGCTCGTGTGGATCGTTTTGTCTCGGCCACGTAGGTAGAAGGATATTGGCTATTGCTGCAGTCGCGACCAACGTCCCATGACGTCGTCGCAAGCGCTGTACGACGGACGGAGCGGCTTGGACGCACCGACCAGCGCAAGGCAGCAGGTCCTCGGGCATCCCGAACGGGTACATCTATTCGCTCTTTTGCTTCGTTGCCTCGTCCTGCTTCCTACACACACGCACACACACTTGCACTCGTATTCCGATTGTTCACGGGTTGCCGGGCGGGATCCCAAACTCGCGGAGCGCATACTCTTCGGCCTCGCCAAGGAGCTGCGTGTCGTCTTTGATGTCGACCGAGTACTGTTTGACCATCTTGAGCACGGCGTTCGGCGCGTAGATCTCGCGGTTGTTGAACCACTTGCAGTTGATGTACTGCACGGTGCACTTCTTGTAGTGGATCATCTTCCCGACCATCTTGTCTTCGCCGTAGTCGAACCCGTCGACTTCCACTGTGACCGGTCCGTCTAAAATACACGCGAGCAGGTCACTCCCGATAAAGTACGAACCACCGGTTGCAAAGACGTACGAATTGGCATTTGTTGCATCTTCGGCATTCACGTGCATGTCGCCGGCGTAGCACGCGCCAATGTGCGTGCACGTGCGCATGCACTGGTAGAAGCGCGGCCAGAACATCACGACCTCTTCGTCCTGCTTGAGTAAATGGCTCTGCGCGTCCGCGCGATGGACGTGGCTCATGAGCGTCAGCGTCTTGTTGTGCAGGTTCAAAAAGCTATCGACGCCCGAGTGGCGGACAATACTGAGCGTCTCGTCGATTGCGGGTGGGATCGGCACGTCTTCGTGTGCAAACAGTACCGTGTGCGGCGACGCAATGAGACCAATGTAGTCCCAATTCGTCTTTTTGCATACATAAATGATGCGCTTGGTGAACTCGACGAGCGCCGCCGTGCCCTTTGCGGTGCGGCTCACTTCGTGCGTCGAGAGGATCTCACCCGTGAGACCCAAGCGAATGTGCATGAAGAACATGAGTAGCTGCACGTAGTACCCGAGCACGAACCCTGCAACGAGCGCGACTACGACCCAGCGCTTTGCGACGCGCCGGCTGCTGCGCGTCGTTTTACGCTTGCGAATCTTCGACGTGTCCTCAGCATCGGGCGCGATCGGCGAGAGTGGCGTGTACATGATGCCGTGACTGTCGGTGGTGCTGTCGGTACTGATGCCTTCGTGGAAGCTGCGGCGCGGTGGACGAAGTGAGACTGGCAGCAGACTGTTGTCGTCGGTCATCTCGCTGTGCACACGCGGCGAAATGAGACTCGTCGTGTGCGATCCTCCCTCGAAAAGAAACCTGAAATATATGTCACGTTTCAATTCAGGTTTTTCACACCTGTGCATTTCTCTTTGTTGTTGTACGTCGAACATGCTTGAAATGTATTTTCATTTCATTGCAGAGCATCTATCTAGTTTCTTATTGGGCAAATGGGCAGCCTTATTGGGCAAATTACAATATGAAAAATGATGCAATATATGGAAAATATTGCAATACAGCAACAATACTACAACAACAGCAACGAAACTAAACGGCACAATGGAATCGAGTAGCAACGTCCGTGTCGATGTGCACGGCGACGAGCTCGAGACTGCGGTCGTGCGCGAGGTGCTCACTGTCGGTGCGTCACATATGCATTGCGGTTGCACTCTTGTCACGGCCGCGCGTCCATAACTACGGCGCAACTGGTGTCGTCGTCGTCGTCACTAATGATGCGCTTCTATTGGCTGTGCGTCATCGCCAACATCGCGTCCTCGCTACTGCCACAATGTGCGCTTACAGTTCCAAATGCGCGCGAGCTGCACGCTGAGCTCTTTACTGAGTACCCAGAAGCAACGGCAAAGACCGTCTCGCGGCTCGAGCGCGAGGCCAAGGAGCTGCCGAGCCGCTCGCTCGTGTACGGCGAGATCCCGTTCGAGACGATTGCTGCGCTCTTTCAGCTCGTGCGCTGTCGCTTGTCATACGTCTTGTTATTTGCTACCATTGCTATCACCACTGCCAACAGCAGCTCTGCACGCGCTTATCCACTCTGCTGTACTATGTGTGCCGCACTTGCGTATATGTCGCGACGCACAACACGACGGCGACTCGCAGATGCGCTTGCAGTTTGGCGCATTGCTCGACCGCGGCGGCAACTTCTACGACCTTGGCTCGGGCTGCGGCAAAGCCGTGCGTATGCATCACACTCTATCAGTCGCTGCACTCGCCTCTGCTAACTTATGTGAACGGCTATCAACGCTACAACCGGATGCTATGCGGCCTGATGCACTGTTGCGACCGTGTGCGAGCAGGTGCTCGCTGCAGCGCTGCTGCACGACTTTTCCAAGTGCTGCGGCATTGAAGTGCGTGTCTGGGTGGTAATGGGTGTGTCCGTGTGTGTAGTGGACTGTGAGACACGCGAGAGAAAACGCACTGAGCACCTGCCAGCACTATCGTCATATCGCCACACACCATTAGGTCCTCGATGGACTGCACGGCATGGCGCTCAAAGTACTCGATCACTGGCGCTACAAGACGCTCGACACGCTGCCGGCGCCAAAAGCCGATGTCGACGTCGGCTTTGTGCACGCCGATGCAGCGACTGCGACTGCGATCTGGCGCGACGCGACGCTCGTGGTCTGCAACGCAACGTGCTTTAGCGACAGCGTGCGTCGACCGTCTATGACTTACACGTGATAGATGAGGTTATGGTAGTTACAAATCCGAACTAACGCATGCACGTCCTTTGCTCGCGATGTGCAACAGCTCATCCAGGCGCTCTCGACCGCAGCAGGTACGTACTAGAACGTGTGTACCATCCAGCAAACCCATCAGCGCCATGCAATCCGACCTGATGCGGCAGTGTCCAGCTGACTCCACTTACCCTCTTACATACTCGTGTGTGTGTGTGTGTCAATGTGATGTGTGCACGTGTCCGTTTGCCTCTTTATCCCTACTCACGTCTCAACAGACACACTGAGCGACGGGAGCTACTTCGTTACAGTCACCAAGCCTCTCATGTCCAAGCGCTGGCGGATTGTGCTCGAGCAAACGTTCCCCATGAGCTGGGGGCGAGCGACTGTGATTGTCCAGAAGAAGCTGCAGTAGTGCCCGCACTGGAGCACCTGTGGAGCTAGAGCCGGAAAGCAATGACAACAAAGTGCTACAGAGTGCATCCATACGCTGTACGACTCGTTCACACAGCTTGGTGACGCGAGCCGTACGAACGGACTGGCATACGTATTGTGCACGGTGGACCGCTCTCACATAGCTTCTAGAAATCGTCTCTAGTCGGTCGCAACTTTGATGGCTCGTCGCGCAGCAACAACAACAACGTCTCCAATCTCAGCGCCATCGCTACCATTGCTATCTGCCAACAATAACATCATCTTCACAAACGACAGACTGGTGTATTTGCGATGTCTATCTCGATGCTATTCCATACGCGAACACAACTGCACGCCGCGCTCGAGACTAGTCGACGCAGCAAGCGTGTCGGTTAAGCCCGAGCGAAGCAAAGTGAGTCGAGCATGTCGGATGTGGCAACTACGACAACGATGTTTCTTGGTGATGATGCTGATGACGATGGTCATACGTGTAGCTTGCACGATGCACGACGTATGGCGGTCGGCTTCTCGGAGCTCGCTTACTCCCAAATGCAGATGAGGTTGCCGTAGAGGTCGTAGCGGCAGATCGCTTGGATGGAGGCCGACTCTTTTGCACCGGCTGGCCCGAACGCGCACGCGTACGTCGTGCCCTCGACGCCCTTGAAGCTGCAGCTCGCCGGGAGGAACATCTTCGACACGTCAGCGATGATCGAGGTGGTGTTAGCCAGCGGCGTGCACGAGCACGTCGAGCCGACGACATCGGGCGAGGCGGCGTTGGCGCCGACGAGAGCAGTGGCGGCGATGACAGCGAGCGTCTTGGTGAACATCTTGGTTGGCGAGTGAAAACTTGTCTTGACTGGTGCTTGCTTGAGGGCAGATTGAGAAGTGAGAGACAAACTGATCGGAGTCCGTGAACCGCGACCAGCAATTTGTTGTAGTTCGCAACTCGCAGTCTGCACGTGCTGGTAGAGCCGAGAGTATGCGAGTCGAATCGATCGGAGAGAGTTTGCTCGAGGAGTGCTCGCCGTCTGACGCTCGATGTGCGTTGTCTGTCGGTTCGCGTGCCTGGGTGAATGGTTCGGTGCTCGTCCACCGGTTGCTCCATCCTCTTTGTTCGTTCGTTGATGACAACAATTGGCGGATCTGTTCACCTACGTTCCCGCGACGAAGCATCTAGCGTCGTCACGTACCCACAACATACAACTCTAGGTGATTCTGGTTCGCTTACCATTCAAGCGCCAATAGAGGACATGCGGAACAGCGCGCAGTGCGAGCAGACGTCTGTAATCAGTCGACGAATGCTAGCGATCTTGGAAGCGATCGCATAGATGCGTGCATTGATGCGTGCTGACAAGCGCGGCAACAATGCAATCACTTGGGGTTCGACGGTACCAACATCAGTAGCTCTTGCTGCTCTCTGTACGTTTGTACGCTTTAACATGACACCGCAACTTGCAACTTTGTTCGTCACACTGAGTTTTGTACTCTTCATTCTTGTTTCACCCCTCACACTTTATTCTCGCAATCTGACGATTCCCATATTGTCCATTGCAACTTTGTTGATTGCAACTTCGTCAGTTGCAACTTCGTCAGTTGCAACACTGTCGGTTGCAACGCTGAGCAACCCCTGTGCAAGTACTTTGAAGTGCAACGTTGTCGAGAGACACCTCAAGTGTGGTGCTACAATTTTAACCTAATTTTGACCTAACTATATCACTTCATCCAGACAAAGTACACTGGCAAACACATTCTCTACTAATCAGATGTTGACGTGCTCATGCAAATTCATCACTTTATTACCGAAATTCGCTTACATCTCACACATCGATGACATACACAGTGTTCATGATTTGTGAAGGGTCAAAGTTTCTTGTCGACAGTCTTTATAGTAATATCATTCCGTCGCTGCCAAATTCTCCTACGGTAATGAGCTGGAGCATGGCATCACCCGAGTGACCTGCAGTGCTCGAATTGAAAAGGCTATGTTTCGACACCACTGTTAGACCTTCCCTTTCATGTCCAACAGCCAGTTGGTCGTCCACCCGCTTTAAGACAAGAAATAGACGCTTCTTGTTTAGCTCCAAATGCAAACGGTCGTATGCTGACACCTAAGTGTCTCTGCACGACTGCTTGTGCTCGGATCAAACTATTCATTACCAAATAGCATTGACATATAGAATACATGTCGAGTTGGGACGGCAGTCAGCTAGCAATGGCAACAGAAGCCCATTCGTGTCGGAGAACCCGATGTGGGTATGGACCAGACGCGTGCCAGTGGGCAATGTGTATAAGTGAAGGTCGCCCGGAATCGAGTTGCCGCTGGTGTGCAGCGTGGAGGCAGCAACGGAGAGTGCAACGATACCACAGACAACAGAGAGGCGAAATCCGCCTCGAAGGCGCGAGTAGTCGTCGTCGAGGTTCAAGACGCATCAACTTGCCGTGAATACCGTGAATTGTGCGCAGCGAATGGCGAAAGAGGCCGCAATAGAAAATATAGCTTCGTTGCAAGCGGCAGCGAGCGCAGCACGACATCAATGCGGCGCACGAGCCCGCGCAGTTGAAGGCGAAAGCCAGCGGCCGAACTGATATTCGGTGCAAGCGTCGACTCTACGGTTCTACAACTACGTTTAAAGGAAAAAGTTCCCACGCCGGTCAGCGAGTACCGCCTAGTAGCTCACCCGTCATTCGTCAATCGCGCCAAGTCGTCTAAGGTGGTCGTGCTTTTCTTGACAGAACGGTAGATCGTCATCCCCTTGCATCAAATGCGGATGTATATTGCTGCTAGTTTCCGAATGCCCAAACTGCGCACTTGACGAAGCAACGCAACTTTTTACCAACCAGCGTCTCCAAGCTCATCAAAAAAATGCTGCGCGAGTTCGAGCACTCGTTGATATCGATGGCGATAGTTCCAGTAATTGTTTGTGCTGCGTTTGTGGACGACGTAGTAAATGTCGACGTCTTGATCGACAGCGGAGCAGGTGTTCCGCCGGTAGGCTGTTGTCTTGTTGACGCAATCGGGAAGACTGCGGAACCTCGCGGTATTTACATCTCAGCGAGCGGATGGGGTAAATGGCGGTAGGTTTGTCACGATCACCTGACGTGTTGCACCATCAAATGTGTGGTTGCTGTTGTCCGTGGGATCGAAGATGCTTCGAAAATCCTCCGCTGCATTGTTGATGAGCCTGAAACATTGGTGTCTTTTGATCGTTTGTTGATGGGTCTGAAACATTGGTGTCTTTTATGATCGTACGACCGTCGAGGGAGCGCCTTGTGTACTTGGACGGCGTTTTTCTCTTTCAGGCCCAAACTCGCCAGGTGCATGAAAATCTGGCCGATGACCGTGCCGCTGAAAAGCTATCAACGACTGAGCGCGTTTTTCGCTTAGACACGCCGCCTGACAACCATCAAGAAGAATGGATGCATGGTCGATATTCCCTCTATACGGTTTACATCAGCAGTCGGGTAAGCAGTCACCCAATCAATTGGTCGAGTGCCAGCTTATGCGTGTAGCCCACTCGATCGACGAGTGCGTCGATGAGGTTCGTGGTGCTGGTAATAGTGAGCTCGACATCAGGCTACTTCAAGCTGTTCTGGCCGACAACGTGGACGTTTCTTGTGTGGCCTTCGGAGCGAACTAGCCACTCACAGATACGCTACTTTATGTCGTGATGAAACTAACGAAGTGTCTTAAATGATTAATCGTAAACGTAGCTTCATGGATGAACTGAGCGTCGTTGTCGAACGTTGTTCGACATTCTTACTATCGGTTGAGGCAAGTTCGTGTTCATTTAGGGTGTGTTGCACTGCCTCGTCCTCGTTTAGGCCTAGAGCTGATCAGTCTACTAGTGTAAGTGAGTATATGGCTCCTTTGATGATGATGATAATGCAAGCATATGTCACAGCGTGCGATCACAAGATTATATAAGTCTTGCTCGAGGTGGTCACATTTTAAGCGTGAGGTGATCAAGCTGCATTAAACGGCGGCTTTGTTTTGATGTCTAGCTCATCCAGCCTGTGGCGTTGTGGTCTGAGTGTTTACAGTTACATATCGTGACCATTGTGTCGCAGTCGTAATGAAAGTTAGAATACATCATTGTTGTGCACGGTCCTCAACCTGCAATACAAATTGCTTGCGCTCCTAATAGACGCGGTTATCATCGCTTCGACACAGTGGATGATAGTTGTTGCAGTAGTCTAGTGTACCTCCCCATTCGTCCATTGTACTAAACCGCTACGTGCTCTGGCATTACATTAGCGACATGAATGCGTGAGCAACTTTTGTCTCGTTGGGGGTCAGCTGTTCCCAAAAAACTACAGTTGCAAACTTTGGTGCACTGACTTCTCAAGCCGCACTAGTTTTCGTATGACCAAACGATAACGCTATATCGCAAGCATATCGCGAGCACAGACCACCGATACGATTGACTTTAGGTGTTAGCCACGAGTTGCTGGTGTTCAACAGCAATTAAACCAAACGTGCCTGATTATTTGCAACTTCGATCTTGTCGA
Organism: Globisporangium echinulatum; assembly: GCA_023336405.1. NCBI lineage: Eukaryota > Oomycota > Peronosporomycetes > Pythiales > Pythiaceae > Globisporangium > Globisporangium echinulatum. The sequence continues at coordinate 270 of JAADWX010000823.1, read as the reverse complement.
TCTCAATTGACACTGCGCGCGCGGCGACAGTAACAATGTTAATTCCGCATGATACTGCTCTACTCGCCACCATGCCGAACTAGATAATCTTCGTTTAATTCCCTCAGCTACCAACTCAAGATTCCTAAACAATCGTTCTTATCGTCAAGGTCGACATCTCTTGCTTCGTAGAGCAGTAGGTTCTTGGCGCTGCTCTACGGGCTGAGTGAGGCATTGTTTAAGTTTGAGTTTCTGTTGATCTTATTGACCAAATGCTGTGTGAGTGCACGC
>JAADWX010000822.1:0-13869 GCA_023336405.1 Globisporangium echinulatum | reverse complement strand
TTTCAGCAAAGTGCAGCGTACGTACCGCGATGCAGGTGGTAGTGGCTGAGCGCGGTCACAAGAGAGAGACCAGTGTGCTCGACAGTCTGTCAAAAGCGAATGGTGGGAGCGACAGCAGCGAGCGCAAACGCAAACGGGCGAGTTTGTTTGTTTCGCCCCTCCTCTTCCCTCCCAATAAACCGATGTGAGGTTTGTCTGTTGGTTTAAAACCTACTGTTGGTTTTTAGTGGCACTTGCGAGCGCTCACAATGCATCTTAATTGTGGACCCCGCCAGTAGAATCAGCGGCTCATTGATGATTTTGCTAGCTAGTGCACAGGTTGAATAGTGAGCAAGCGATGGATGTTTGTGACTAAAACTGTTTTCTGGCGTTTTCTCAGCCGACAGAGAGAGTTAGGCCATTTCCTCACACCTGTGATTCCAAGCCAAAAATTGATGAAAGAGCCACAGAGCCAACAACGCTTGATTTGTTACCCATTATTATTAACCCTAGTCGTGCCACGTTGACCACACAACCGCCTGTTCAATGATGTGTACCAGTGGTACCACCCTGTACCGCTATTTTGGTACTCGTCGGTGCGGTCGGAGCGGTCGGAGTGTTTATGATATGGTAAATAGTAAGGGTAGAATTACATTGAGACGCAAGGGCGACCACGAAATGTTATTTAGGCTTTTAGCGATTGTGTATAACAGTTGTGTAATTGCAGAGTAGCCTACGAACATACATAGCTATGTTCGAAACACCTATTCGCATCTTCTAAAGTTGTTATTGGGGCAGTGGCAACCGCGGCGTAATATGTGTTGTAAGTGAGGACAATATCCTGTTGGAGGTGGTGGGCTTCATGGCGAGATAAATTGACTAGTATTTTGTATAAATTACTAAAATCAACGCCCAGAGTTGTCCAACGTTAGACCTTGATGTGAAAGTAGTGTGTGAGAACAACATTGTATTTGTGTATTTTCCATCAACGTGAGTACATGAAACTGAGTGTACTACACTCTTCATGTCAGTATTGTGCATTCACCATCATCGACAAACTCTAAATCAAACCAATCAGCTACCGTGTTAGAGGGTAAGTATTTGTCTGTTTAAGGAATGTGTATTATTAAGCATCGGCTTTTTCGTTAAACAAATAATATTGCTTGTATGCTGCGTGCGACCTTAGTCATGTTCACACAAACAAGGACACACAAACGCAGCAGTATGTTGTCAATCATGTCTGCATTTAGTATTATGGCTGAGCAACTATGCGCGCGTACACAACACGTATGTTGCTGTTTAACTATTTTCAAGATATTTAGACTTTAATGATCGTGATATATTTAGCTATTATCGATCTATTAGGGATCATGATCGACACATGAGCACGCGCACATTATGTTTTGTTGGCTATCATTTAAATTTATGACTGAGCAATGACAATGACAATGACTCATGTTGAACTAAAAACACTCGAAACGAAGAATGTTAGTGTTGCATAATGCGCCATTTATACACCGACTAATCCGTCGAAGGACTCAATATTCGCAAAATCGGAATGCCGTACATTCGATTTATAATTTCACGTGCTTGTATATTTGCATATATTGAAACACACTAGAGACTCAACATTTACGCACTCAATTATTTCTAAAGTTGTTGCTCTTTGAACTAGTATATATGATTCGACGAACTAATACATATGCTGAACTCTATTTGCATGCGAAGTTACTAAATGTCGGATACTAGGGAGTGTTAAGCATCTTATTTTCTTATCCCGTACAATTGGGAGTTTATTGTATTTTTCACTCTTTCCTCAATCTTGCCTGCAATACAAACTAGGTTTCTCCTTGCTTTCTTCTCTACGTCTCTCTTTAGGTTGGACCCCTCTGCAACCAAAAGCTAAAGCACTGGAAGCCACACACACACACGCTCTCAAGCATGGTCGGCATGGCGGCAGGTGCGACGCTCCGGGGCGCCGCTGACGTCTACGAGTGGCTCGTACGGCGCCGGCGCGAGGATGTCGGCCCCGATACCGTCATGGACGCCATCCGCTCAGCGTGTGGCTCTGTGCCGCTCGGTGGGGCGGACCTAAGCCGCGCAGTCGCTGCACGGAAAGAGCCCAGCAGTATCAGCGCTAGTAGCGATCCTGACGACATGTTTTGGCAGATCGTGCTCGCGCAGTGCGAGCTGCCTGCGTCCGTGGACGTAACGCAGCGCAAGTCTGCACTGCAGGCACTCGCCAAGACGCTCGTAACACCGGTCGCGGCAACTGCAACGACCAAGACCACGAGTGACAACGACAGCACCGACGACAGCGCGCAGCCACGTGTGCGCTGCACCTGGCAGACGGCAGCAACGATCCGCGACCAGTACTACGCTGCACGTCGCGCGTTCTTTGTAGTGCGCATCGAGCTGTTGCGCGTCGCATTGTTCGTCGCACCGGAGAACCATCCAGGCTTTGACGTTGCTGACGAAGTCGTCGACGAGCTGCTTGCCGACGGTCTGCTCGACGCGCTTGTCGACGAAGTCGCTGGTCGCGCACACGCAGCAGCGCATCGTCCCGACTTCTTTTCGCTTCCGAACCAATCGGAAGAGCACGCACCGCATCAGCTCGCAGCACAGCAAGCTTGGGAGCTTCAGCTGCTCGAGGAGACAGCGCTGCTGCGCCACTTGCTGCTGCTCGCGCTGTATGCGTCCAAGGACAAGGTCGACGTGAGCCGCGCAGTCGCGACTGCGAATGCGATCCACGTACGTCCTCTACTGCCTGTCTGTATGGATGTACGTAGGTGTATGGATGGCTCGATCTAACAGCTCGGTGTGACTTGGTTTGGCTTGAACGACAACACTGTAGCACTGGGACGACTGTGTCGTGCCGGACGTTTTTGCGTCAAGTACGCTCGCATTGCCAGCTGCACGCGACTGCGTCAGTGAGGCCGCGCACTTTGGCGTGCTCGTGGTTGTGCGCATGCTCCACCTTGCGCGCATGCAGCCACTGAGTCTCGACAGCTGGAAAGTCGCACGTAAGTGGAGCCGTACTGCGTTTGGTTCGAGCGATAGCGCTGATGACGCAGTGCCGCTTGCCGAGTCGAGTGTCGGCGTGCTCGCGCTTGCGTGGGCCGCGCTGCTCGCGTACCAGCGCACGTACTTTGGCTCGAGTCTCCCAGATGCAAACAACGTCATCGACAGTGCACTCCAAGACGCACTGGCAACTGCCGACAGGGCCAACAGCTTCTTCCACTTGCACGCGCTGCTGCGCGCCCGTACGTTTGGCGACGCGGACTTCCCGTTCGTTGAGCCTCCAGCGATCGCAACGAGCGCGGCATGGCAGCTACCGCAACTTGCGCGACAGTCGAAGGCGTCGCGACTGCACCGCATTCGGGTCAGTGCGAGCCTATCAACCAGCAGCAGTGCGTCCAGCGTCGCTGTTGTTCAGTGCGTCGGCGCCGACTTGCTCGACGATGTGCTGAGTCCGCTCGGGTTCCTCGACAGTGTTACCGATAACGTCTCGCAGCTCCACGCGATGGCGACGCTCGTGCAGCCCGTGCTCGCGAACGCGCACGTCGCAGCACAGACGCTCGAGCAGCTCAGTTGCGCCGACAGTGTGAGTGTTGGCAGCCATAGCGGCCTCGCGGCGCTGCTCGCAACGACCAAGCAGCAGCTCCCGACGAGTCTTCGGTCGTGTCTCGAGCTGCTCACGGCGCTGAGCGCGAACGTCGACGGCAGCAGCGCGCCAACAACACCCATACTACGCTACGTGCTCAAGGAGTTGGCCAAGCCGCTGGCTGTGGCGGCAACTGATGACTCGACGCTGTTGGCGCCGCGGCTGTTGCCACCGGACGCGTACTTTACAGCTACAGCAGACGACGTCAACCACGTCGTGTGCGTGCGTTCGTTCTACTACGAGGACGACCAGCTGATGATCCCAGCAGGCACGACAGGCGAGCTCGTTGAACATCGCGAAAACTTGGGCGACGACAACGACGACAAGTACGTCCAGTGGCACGTCGCAACACCACTGCCGTCTTCGGCTGAGACCTATGGCAGTCGCACGGGCGACTCGCTCTGGGACCTCGTGTTTGCGACGGCCGAGACTGCCGTCGCGGGCGTCCAGAGTGGCAGCACCGGCGACTCGAATGCGATCGCGACGCTCACGGCGTTCCTCGAGTGGCTCGTACAGGCGACACGCACTGGCGACTCAACTGACGTTGTCGACGACATTGCACACCGCTGGGCGGAAGCGCGTTTGCGCGCCTGGTGGCGTGCGCGCGACTTGCCAGCGCTGCAGGACGTGCTGCCACTGCTCGTGCGCAACGGCGTGTCGCTCGATATGCTCGAGTGCGCGTCGCGCGAAGACCTCGTGGCCTGGGGCATCCGCGACCGGTTCGTCCGCGACCAAGTGCTCGCGCAGCTCGCACCGTTTCGATCCGAGACAGCACCACGGGCGTGCGTGCCGTTTGCAACCGACGGACTCGCGCACCTCGTGCGGCTTCTTCTCGGCTTCCTCGACAGCTTTTTGCACGCTGACGCCACGAGTATGGACGATGGCGACGGTGTTGACGAAGGTGACAATGATGACAGATCGGCCATGACAACGCAATTCCACTTTGCTATCGCTGTACTCGCTGCACTGAGTGCGCTCACTGCAAGCGACGCCGGTGTGCGTATCGTCCTCGAGCAGCTCGATAGCAATGGCAGCAGCAGCGACGAGTGCGTAACGCTCGTGCTCGCAAGCGCGCGCAAGCTCTTTGCGTGTTTTGAGCGCACGACCGGCTACTATTCAGGTGTATTTGCAGCACTCGACACTGTGATGCACGTTGTCCGCGCGTGCCTCGCGCTCGAAGCGTGCAGTGTCGGCGATCGTGACGACGACGCTCGAAGCCGCGTGATGGCCACAGCTGCGCGCACGTGGTGCGTCGGCGCCGTCGAGTTTGCGCTCGAGATCCTCGCGACGTACGAGAGCTGGCGCTTTGCGACGCGCGCGACCAAGGCCGCGCTTGCCGATCGGTGCTTTCGCGTCGTGCTCGCGCTGTTGACCGCGCGGTTCGCTGCACCGGAGGCGTCGACTGCAATGCTCGACGGCCTCCAAGCAGCGCTGCGCAAGACGTTCACGACCGACGTTGCGCTCACGATGAAGCTGCTGCGCGCGGCGAGTAGCGTCGTAACGATTCGGCAGCAGCACGAGCAGCTCGACGCGCACGACGACTGGATTGTCAAGCCGCCGACGATGCGGCCAGCTGCAGCAGCAGCGACGACCAGTAGCAGCGACAACGCAGCGCTGTACCCGCTGACGTTTGCGACTGCGCTCGACGCATCGACGGAGCTCCAGCAGCGCGACGCGCTTGCAGCGACAGCGCTTCGGCTGCTCGACGAACTGCTCAGTGGCGCGTCGGACGATGCAGCAGCGTGCGCGCACTTGTTGCTCACGCCAATCGACGACGGTACCAGCAGCAGCAGCAAACGGTCTACACGGCTCAACCTCGTGACGCTCTGTGGCGGGTACATTGTCAGCGCAGCGTCGCGAGTCGACCGCACGCGCGTACTCGTGAGTCTCCGACTGCTCACGCGCGCGTCGACGGTTCTCGAGCGCAGTCGCCGCGACAGCGCGAGCCACTCGCTTGCTGTGCTGTTTGCAAGCGCAACCGACCGCACGCTCGTGCGCGCTGCTGTGCTGCGGCTCCTGCGCACAACTGCGCGCGACGACGTTGCGATCGGCACCGAGCTGCTCGCGCTGCTTAGTGCGTGGCTTGCACACCAGCCAGGCTTCCTCGCGTTCGTGCTGCTCGACCCAGCCGAGTCAACATCGCCATCAACATCGTCGGCAGCATCGCCAACCATGCCGACAGGCGAGCCGACTGCGTTGGTCGTTGCGCTCATTGAGCGGTTCCTCGTCGCGTCCGAGCAGCTCATGGAGCAGGCGACCGAGTTGTTCTGCTGCGTCCTGCACTTCCTCGTGGAGCTCTGGACCGGCGCAACGCGTCACAACCTTGCGCTCCATCAGCAGCTTGTCGCAGCGCTGCGGTCGTCGAAAGCGTTCTGGCGCGACCTCACGCGCGCGCTCAAGATCCGCATGGCGCTCACCGACGACATCGACGACATCACTGTGTCAGCGATCGACAGCACGGCAGCTGCGTACGTTGGCCGGTCGAGTCCGTTTGGATCGCTTGCACGCGGGTACATCCTCGCGCTCGTGTCGATCGAGTGGCACGACTGCGGCGCGTCGCGTAGTGGCCGCTCGCACCCGCTCGCTGCTGTGCTCGAGACGTTCCGGACCGAAGAGCTCTACGCGCACTGGCTCCGCACATTCACGCGCCTCGACTACGCGCCAACGCGGTTCGCCGACGTCTGCCACGCCGTGCAGCCATACATTAGCGTTGGAGCAGCAACGTCGGTCGATGCGATTGCTGACGTGCCGCTGTACGCGCGCGGTCTGCTGTGCGACGCGACAGTGCTGCAGTGGCAGCTTGGAGTTGAGCACTCGCGAGGTGCAGCTGGTCGGAACGACGATGCGAGTGCATTGCGGTTGCTCGAGCGCGTGCAGTGGTGCAACCTCCAGGCTGCGTACGTCCATGCGCAATGCTTTGCGCTGCAGCAGTGGAAGGTCTTCATGGAGCTCTGCTGCTTCCAGTCAGATGTCGGTCACGACGTCAGCTTCAGCAGAGCCAGTACCGACACTACGCCGCCATCGCCATCGCCGACGTCGCCTGCTGTGAACCGCTTTAAGCGCAAAGAGTCGATGATCGCGTCGCCGCCGTCGCGCAGCACAGCGTCGTCGTCAACGTCGACGGTCCCGCCGTCGCCGCTCGTTCTCGGTGTCGGTGCTGCGGCCTCCAACTTTGCAGGCGACCGCACGTCGTTCGGTATGGTCCACGTACTCGCCGACATTTTGCGCGCGCGTCTGCGTCACGACGCGCTCGATGCGGTTGCGCTCGCGCACGTGCACGACGTTGTTGAACTCTTAGTGTCGATGCTGCACCACCAGCTCCAGCTCGTCGTGACGAAGACGCGCGACCCAAAGTTGTCGCAGCTGCGGCCGCGCAGTGCGACGTCGCGGCTCACAGTCGCTGCGAGCCTCGCGCTGCTCCGAGTCGTTGAGCAGACGCTCGAGAGCGTCGACGCAGCAGTCGCCAAGCGCGAGCGCGACAACGACGGCGACGCGCTCATGGACGCTGGTGCTGGTCGTGCTGGAGCGACTGATAGCTGCACTGTGCTCGCAAAGCAGCTGGTTGGTGGTGTTGCTGGCGACGCACGTGCTATCGCACTGCGCACAGCGCTGCTCACGGCCGCGCTGCTGCTCGTGCGCCACGTCGTGACCGTGTTGGAGACGCGCGACGGTGTTGGTGCGAGTACTACTAGCGCTGCTGACCCGCACGACAGCGCAATTCTCCAAGTCAAGCTGCTGCACCACTGCATGCGCGCCCTCGAACTCTGTGACGACAGTGTTGGTGGTAAAGACGACAACAACGACCGCGCCGCGCTGTTCCAAGTCAGTTGGTGCGTCTTCCAGGACGTCGTCGACGGCTTTGTGCATGCAACGGCCGCGTCAACGACACGCCGCGTACGCCTCGACCACGTTGTGACGCTCCGACCGCTCGTCGCACTGCTCGAGCACGAGCAAACGGGCCTCGCAGCGCTTGTTCACGTCCTCATGCGGCGCTTCCGCAGTCGCGGTAACGACTCGACTGATGCGACATGCAAAGCGTCGCAGCAGCAGGCACTGCAGGTGCTCACAGGGCTTGCAACTGCTGTCGCGAATGCATCGAACCGCGACCTGTGGCGCCGCGTGCTCGTTGACAGCGCAACGCGCGAGCTGCCGCTGCTGCAACTGCTCGCGACTGAGTTCGTCCCGCTCTTGCGCGCGCAGATGGACCGCGAGGACGCAGCAACGGGCAGCCACGGCTACGTCGCCATCACAACGACATCGTCCAACACTGCCGGCAATGCCAACTCGGTCGGCAGTAGCTACGAACGGTCGGTCGCGCATGCGACGTGGTGCGCGCTCTTGCGCTTTGCAGCCGGTTTGCTCCTGCTGCTCGCACCGACTGCGTCGGTCAACGCGATCGACATCGACAACGACGATGACGCGCCAGCTGCAGTCTGGCAGTTTCTCGCCGCAACCGAGCCGCTTATGCTCGCAGCGCTGGCGCCGCAGACGCGACTGACAACTGCGCAGCTGCACGAACAGACGAGTACGCTGTTTGTCCTCAACGCTGTGAGTGCGACGCCAGCACTCAAGCGGCAGTGGCAGCGCGGCTTGCCACGCAGCTCGGCATTGCTGCTCGAGCAGACGCGCCTGACGCTCCGACGCGCGGGCGTCTTGCTCGGGAGCGCACTTGCCGAGACGACGCGGCAGTCGCGCCGTGCGCGTCCTACCACGTCGGTCGTCGGCCTTGCAGCGACGCAACCGACGAGTACGTTTGCGCACCAGACGCTCTTGCACGAACACTTGCGCGCGGTCGAAGCGAATGAGAAACGTCACGTGACGACGTTCCACGCTGCAGCCGAGCGTGCGCTCGTTGACGTTGTGCGACAGAGCGCAGCGCTGCTGCTCAAGTGGACGCCCGAGCTGGCGAGCCGCACGGCTGTCGTCGTGCTCGACGGCAAGCGCTGTGTCGATACCGAGACGCTAGTGCCGCTGCTGGCGCTCGTAACGCCGTCGCAGGCGCAGAGCATGAGCGTCGCACCGAGTCTTGGCCACGTCTGCATTGCGATCGACTTTGTGATTGACGAACTCAACAAGTCGGACGCTGAATCGGACAAGTCGGACATCACGTCGGACCATGCTGCGACGCTTGGGAACACGGCAAACACGTGTGCGCTGCTCGTGCTCAAGACGCTCGCGCTCCACGTCGAGCAGTTTGAGTGTCCGCAGCGCGACCTCGAAGCGCTCCATGCGTTCTTTACACGCGTGCGCGAGCGCGTCGAGCAGGGCGGCCAGGTGCTGCAAGTGCACGTTGACTTGGCGTTGTTTGAGCTCGTGGAGCGCGTTGTTGGGTCGCTCGTTGCGTGAGCCGCAGGTGAAGAGTTGAATCCAGTGGTCGTCACCAGTGGTCGTCACCAGTGGTCGTCACCAGTGGTCAGACGACTCGATGGCGCTGCATGAGTAGTGCGTAGAGTGAGGCTAGTGACCGACCTCGGACATCCATGCGAGAGAGAGTAGGAAAGAGCGACGAGCAGTAGCGTGAAGCGCCTTTGGATTTCGACACCATGCGTCTCTGTTGCGTTCTACACTGGTGGTTTGTTGATGGTTGGTTGGCTTGCACCGGTTGGTCGTATCTCATTGCTTCGATTGCGTTGACGACGATAGCGACAGTCACGACAGCGCTCATAGCCAAGACGCTAACGTCACGTACGTAGTGCGCACTTGCGCTGCGATCGAAGCAGTCGAGACCAGTTAGATCGTGACGATGCGCACTGTGCTGTCTGTCTGCAGTACTTGGTGTGACAAAGCGCTTTTCGAGCAGATCTAGTCTCGTGTCCACCAGCAGAGTCGATCTGGATCGAGACTGCCGGCTGGAGGAGCGTGGATCCGCCGGAGCGAGCTGGAGCAGTGGTGATACGCGTAGTTGCGCGCTGATCGCCAACGCCTTTACACTGTGTAGTCTCCACGTCATGAAGCTGCACCATGTTGACCTTCAACAATGTCTCGAACGGTCCGACCGATCCGAGCGTTGGAGCTCGTGGGGATCGGCGCATCCACACGAGTTGCCAGTGGTGCTTGCGCACTGGGACTCGCAAGCTCTTAACCGTCTGTGTTGCTGCTGTTGTTGCTGACGTGCATTGATGCACCACAGCGTGCACTCACTGATGTCTGTCGATAGCAGTCATAGCGTGACTGTGACTTTGCGAACTGCGCGCACGACTGGTGGACGACCAACGAGCGGCGCTGCTGCTGTGACGGCGATCGCAGACACGCTTGCTGTATACGACACGAGCGGTGCTTGCGCTGGTGGTACTGTTGCATCACAACTGAGTCGTACGAGAGACATCTGCATTGGCGTCAGCGGAGCAGCTTTGACACGATCGCTCAGAGTAGCTGGTGCTGGTGATGGTGCTGGTGCTGGTGCTGGTGCTGGTGCTGGTGCTGCTGGCGATCGCACAGGCGATTCAGCAAACTCACTCATGTTCACGCGCACCTGCACGACGCGGCGAGGCACTCGCGCAGCAGTTTGACGGACTGCAGCAGTGGGCACGATTGTGTCGCTCGTGGTAGCCAGAGCGGCTCGAGGCTGCTGTTCTAGTCGAAACAATGCGTGTGCTGTCTCCGACTGACTGCTGCTGCTGCTGTTGGTGCTGGTCTGAGGCTTTCGTGGTGATCCTCGACCGTGCAGACTCGCGTACGTGACTTCGTCCGAGTCACTCGCATGTGTTGTACTGGACGCAGTGCCCCTCGATGGCTCATCGCGACTCGGGTGTGGTGGCGACACTGACGGCGACACGGCAGTGACAACTACCCGTGGTGGACTCTGCTGGAGCAGCAGCTCGTGCTTCGCAACGACAGCAGTAGTCACACTAACTTTGGACTCGCATAGACGTCGGCGCGTGTCGATGCGCAAGCCGCTCGCGTTCTCCTTCTCGTCGTGCTCGAGCGCGATGGTATAGTCGAGGATCGCTTCGTGGAACTCGCCCTCGGTGTTGTAGCACCCAGCGCTAGCAAGAGCCAATAGTATCCCATGCACGCACGAACATGAGTGTCACGCTATCCACCAACAGACAGCATACAAAGACGCACGTGCTCGCACCGTGCGTAGCGCGCCATGACGTGCTGCGGATTGAGCTCGAGCACGCGCGAAAAGTCGGTGTGCGCGCGAGCAGTCTGCGCACTCCGGAAGAGCGCCATGCCGCGACTAAAGCGCGCGTGGATGTCGTCCGGACGGCGCTCGAGGATGGTGGAGAAGTCGTGGATCGCGAGCTCCCAGAGCTGCGTCGTTCGAGTGCGTAGGCCATGTGAAGAGTGAGTGAGTACATCGATACAAGCGGAGCTGGTTGTGTGGTGCACTGGCTCGTACCTTTGCTTTCACGCTTGCGTGAGCGCGCACTGCGAGCGTGTGGAGACATGTCGGGTTCGTCTGCAGCGACGCCGTGCACTCGTCGAGGAGCTCGTGGATGTCGCGCAGGTTTGCGAGCACCGACGACCGGCGGCGGTGCATGTACGGCGCCTGCTGCTGCATCCCTGCCAAGTCACACGTGACGCCTGCGTAGAGAGACAATGGACTGCCGTGTCGTCTGACGTCGTCGTTGTCGAGAATAAATTACTAAATTAGTCAACTGGTATGAGATCTTATTACATCTTTTGTCGCTTCTGAGGCTTCTGAGGATTAACGCTGTGTCGTCGACTTTGTATGTAAAACGCAAGTAATACAAAAGTCAAGTACAACGAGATCCATGCAATTTGTATTCGACTTTGTATGTAAGTTACATATAAGATAAACAATTATATTGTAACTGCATCTGATTCTTAGTGACTATCTGAGTAGATATCTTCGTGGATATCTTAGCTGAGCTATGTTTAGGAATCTATCATTAGTAGTCCGTATGGATAGTCCGTATGGATGTGCGGTAGGTCTGTCAGGTCACACAGGGTTCCCAACTTTGCCAAGCTGAGGTCACAACGTACGTGGTAGTACGCAATGACGATGGCAAAGCCAACAATCAACTGCGCTATCGAGATTTGCGTTCATGGTACTGTATGTTGTTCGACCCTGACCTCGCGAGTCGAGTCGAATGCACACATCACATGTGCATCAATGTGTGTGCATGTGTGATTGTGGCGACAACGAGATCAGTAGCGTCTCGGGTCACGAGCCTGCTTGAGCACAGCGATGTAGTCTTCGTAGTAGATGCGACCCGTTGGCGGGTCCTTGGCGACGCTCAGGAACGCTGTATACAACATCATCGTGTCATGTGTGTGAGCAGCTGCAGTCAAGTGCGCAACGCTCAGCTCAGACCAACGCATCGTAACGTCACGTGCACATGCAGCCTACCCTCCATCTCTTTTTCGCGAAACGGCGTGCCCTTGGTGATCAGTAGCTCGCGCATCACGTCAGCGTCCATGTACCCGCGCTTCTCCGTGTCGAGCACCTAGCGCACCGTATACTCGAGACGACTGTCAGCTGCTTGTACATACGCACAGACACACATACTCATTGTCTACGGCCATCGCACTTTTCGTATGATGTGCATACACACGGACCCGAAAGGCCGCGAGGAGCGTCTCGTCCGTGTCGGGCTCGTACTCGTTCGTGTAGAGCACTTCGAGCATCTTCTTCTCAAAGCGGTCGTACGTAACAAACGTCGACGGCTCGTCCTCTTGCATCTGCCGCCCAGTCATGTGTATGTGTGTATGTGAGCATGGCTGTGTGTGACCACTTCTTACGCCCCACAGACACTCAGCAAGCAACACACACCTCCGGCAGGATCTTCTTGATGATATCCTTCTCGCTCGGGTACGCTCCGAGGTAGCGCATGATCGTACCGACCTCTCTGCTCACATATGTGCGTACACATACACATACAAACTCAGTGAGCGTACACGCATCTAAGCGACGCGATTGCGGTTCATAAAAGCACACACAGCAGTACGCACTCTTGGATCACGCAGCCCTTCTTATCCTTGTCAAACATGTCGAACGCTGCGCGGATGCGGATCTTCCGAGCCGCTTCATCGTCTGCAGGACGGCGCTGGTTGCCTGCTGCACTCGCCATTGCTCTGATGTCGTTGTTGTTGTCGTCGTGTGTCCTTTCGTATCGTAGTATTGTTGCAGTATAGTAATATTGTTGATGTGTTGTATCAATTTCATGTGCCCATTTGCTCAGTACCTGTACTTTTATATAAGTTACGCTACCTTGAATACGATAAAATACGGACTCGTTTTAATACGTATTCATATGTTCACATCTTTTTACATAACGCATCGTACGAAAATGCGTACATACTCAGATTGATGGTCGATACATATTGACAAGATGCAGTTGCTAGCTTCGTTTCAAGTTGACCTGCTCGACACTGGATCCAGCGTTTCACGATCGAGCATGTTCGATGCTCACGACGTCGCAGTTTCTGGCGCTTCTAGCGCTTGCTTCAACTGCGTCTCTGCTGCACAAAGTTCATCGGCTTCCAACACGCCAGACGCACTATTGCTGCTGTTGTTAGTACAGCTGTTGCTATCCTGTAGCGCACTGCTAGCGTCGTCGCTACCACTATCGCCCATAAGCTTCACACGCTTTGCCGCGCGGTCGCACTCGTCTGCGTCGTCTGCGTTCGGTTCCGTACGAACCGCAGCAGCAGCAGCAGCTGTCACTGCGCGCTGTGCGACGTGCTCGGACACGGTCGCCGACGAGCGCTCGCGGAGCTTCTTCTTGTGTTTCTTGCCCTTTGTATGGAGCGCAACGTCCTTGTCGCTCAAGAGCTGCACGTGGCACGTCGTGCAGTAGAACTGCTGGTTCGTCACGAACGCGTCGTCGTACGCGTGATCCGTCGGCGCTGTAAACGACGCGTCGACAGGTTCGCTAGTCGGCAGTGCGAGCGTCTGAGCCTTTGCGACAAACTGCGCCTGCGTCTGTTCGTACGAGTGCTGGAGGTCCCAGAGCGCAAACATCTGCAGATTCGACTTTGTCGCACCGAGGTCCGCGACCGTGACGCGGCTAACACTGCTGCTGGTGTAGCTAGTGTTTGGTTCATTGTCGTCGTTGTCGTCGCACTTGGTCGGGATCATACGCGAGACGTTGTACTTAGTGTTCTGGAACACGTTGTCGGTCTCCGCGGCGACTTTGAGGTAGTCCACGACAACCTACACAGAATAATATGTTAAATCAAATGTCACATTAACAACATGGAATTTCACACACTCAACGTTACTCCAACGTTACATATAGAAGGAAAAAATCACA
>JAADWX010000821.1:0-13870 GCA_023336405.1 Globisporangium echinulatum | reverse complement strand
CGAGTCGTTCGGACAGCACCAGGCAGCCGCGCTGCTCGGCGACTCCAGTGACGCAGACAAAGCGGTCAGTAGTGGTGGCAGCGAGTCGCAGCGGTACTCAGCCGAGGAGCACTTGATGCAACGCTTCCGACTACACAAACAGCACAGGCGCGAGAAGGAGGCGTTTCTCAAGCGCACGCGGCAGGCAGCGGCAGCAGGCGGTAGCGGCGTCAAGATGCTGCTGCGCGAGAAGGACCGCGCGTCAGCAGGTTCAGATACAAAGCGTTCTGCAACGGCAGCGCCAACTGCAGCTGTAGCGCTGCTCGCGAAACCCGCAGCTGCAGTCGAACTCACGCGCGTCGACCACAACAACCGACCGCATCGCTGGAAAGACGCACCGGTAATCGTGCGCGAGATGGAGCTGCGGACGCACCAGAAGATGCTGCGCGACAGCGAGCCTGTCAAGCCGTTCCCTGGCCGCTTGCGTAAGAAGATCATCAACGTTGGCGATGACGTCGACGGTGACGACGACACGGACATCGGAGGTCCCCCAACTGCATTACCTCCCAGCGTCAATAGCAACCATGGTTCTCATCCTGGCAGCAGCACCACCAGCAGCGAGCGCAAGGCTGCGACTGACGCCGACGAGTATCTCAAGGTCGACCAGTCGCAGTTCCCGCTCCATCTGTTCGACAGCGCCGAGTTTGAGACGCGCACGCCGCACGAGTGGCTCGCATCTCGCGAGGCGGCCACGTCGCCGTACTTCTTCAAAGGCGCGTGGCGCTGGCGCAATTGTGTTGTACAGACGTACGACAGCGACAAGCAGCAGTTCCTGATCCAGTTCCAAGGCTCGGACCGACAAAAGTGGGTCCGCCGCATCAACGTGCGCTTTGCGAGCGAGCCGCTTGAGCGCTTCCAGCAGCGCATCGATGCGGCAGCACGTCGGCGAGACGACGCCAAGGCTGCGCTGCGCTTCGACCACTTCCTTGCCAAGCAGCCGGCTGCCGACCTTCGAGCCATGAGCCGCCACACGCTTGAGCGCATCCACGTGCGCGTCGTCGCGGGGCTACCCGAGAGCGTTGTGCTCGTCGACGGCCAGCCGGCTGCTGCGATCCTGCGCGCGCTCACGGACGCGACGATCCAGAGCTACGTGCGCAGCATGAAGAAAGCCGTGCTGCTCGATCGACTGCGCCACGACCGTGCGCTGCAGCGCAAGTTTGTGTCGCTCAACCTGCTGCTGCCAGCACCGACGCCGCCAGCGCCAGCACTCGGGAAGATCGCGATCCCACCGCACGCGTTCGAGCGGCACCGCAAGCGCATTGACGCACTGCACTTTGCGAGCTCGCCGCAACTGCTCTCGGTGCTCTTGCGCATGTACGCGGGTTGGGAGAAGACGTTCCAGCGACTCTTGCTGATCCAAGTCGACTCGGCGCTGCCACCGTCGGCTGGGAGTGACCTTGTCACGACTAGTCCTAGTACTAGTGCCAGTACTGGAGCTACTGCTGGCCGAGAGCTGTCGTCGCAGTTCCCATTCCGACTGCTCGACTTCAAGGCGCTACAGACAAATCACCAGAACAAAGTAGCCGAAGTGCTGCTCATTGACTGGCGCCGCGCGATCGTCGAGACGATCATCGACAACCTCCAGGACGACTTTGACTTCTTCCAGTCCGATGTTGCGGCGTACAACGGCAGTCCGCTCCAGCGCATCCTCACGGGCGTCGAGACACGCATGGCTGCGCACTTGCGGCAGATCGTCACGCGCTCGACTGCTGCATACGTTGCGTTCGTTCAGCAGTGCACGCGTGACGACAGTGTCAGTGGCGCCCATAACGACCGCGAGGCGTGGCGAACGCCACGAATGTCGCTCTTTGACGTCCAGCTGGCATTCGCACACGGCAGCGTCGTCGTCGAGCCATCGACACGCGAGATCACAGCCGTGCTGCTCGCGCCGCTCGATGCGATCTACGCGACCGTGCACGAAGTCGACGCGATCGACCTTGACATCCTGTCGTTGCTCGCACTCGACCGCCGACGCCTCCTCGACCTCGAAGGCGCCGATCGCGCCGTTGTCAGCGAGTGTGTCGACTCGATTGAGCAAGCGAAGACGTTCATCCGCGACGTTGTCGGCACAGCAATGAGTCGTGCGCAGCAGCTCGCTTTGCAGTTTGAAGCGTTCACCGACTTTGTGACGTTCGATCCGCTCGCGTTCCTCGATGAGTTGCAAGCAACCTCTGGCACCGACGCGAGTATGTACTTGACAGCAATCAGCGCGCAGATCCGGCGCTTCCACGCGCTGTCGTTCCGCGTCGACGGGATCTCGTTCGACGCAATGGCGCTGCCACTCGTGTGCGTCCACACCGCAGCGCTCAAGCACTTGCTCAAGACGCGCGCCGTTGAGATACGCGACGTGCTCATCGACAGCATCGTTCGCGACGCGCGCGCGCGGAACCTCGATATCACACATCGGTACGAAGCGATCCTCCGGCGCATCACCGAGAAGCCGACGAACGAAGCGCAGCTCGCACAGCTCAAGGCTTTTGTCGTCGAGAGCAAGCGCGTGATCGCCGGTATGATCGCCGAAGTCGACGAGATCCACACTCGGCTTGGTGCAATGAACGAATTTGCCTACAAACTCAGCACGGACGACTTTAAGCTCGCGTATGCGACCAAAGAGTGGCCACTGCGCGTCGCGCATGCAGCCGACACGTGCGACTCGGCGCTCGAAGAGGACAAGATCCGCATGATGGACAAGCTCGCGCTCGAGAAAGAAGCGTTCGAAGTTGACCTCGAGCGCTTTGAGAGCGACGTCCAGGCGTTCAAGTTGTATGGCGAGATCGAACAGACCGAGAAGTACGTTGAGCTTGCCGTCACGCTCTTTGACGCGCTGCAGGACGCGAAAGCAAAGGCTTTGGACTTTAACGCGCGCGAGGCCGTGTTCAACTTCCAGCCGACCGAGTACGCGATCCTCGCGAAGCTCGAGAGCGACTTTAGTCCGTACTACAAGCTCTGGACAATGTGCTCCGAGTTCAATCAGAGTCGCCAGGCGTGGCTCAACGGTCCGTTCCTCGAACTCAAGGGCCCGGCGATCGAAGCGCTCGTGACCGAGTGGTGGAAAGCGTCGTACAAGCTCAGTAAGACGCTCATGGACGACGCACCGGGGTCAGCCGAAGTCGCACTCACGCTGCGCGAGCGCACCGAGGAGTTCAAAGCGTACTTGCCCGTGATCCAATCGCTCGCCAGTCCCGCGCTGCAGGAGCGGCACTGGGAGAGTCTGCGGCAAAAGATTGGCTTTGACGAGCCCGAGGACGAGCTCACGCTCCATCTCTTGCTCGACAAGGGCATTGTGGCGCACATCGAGACCGTCCAGGAAATCGGGACGTTTGCTGAGAAGGAGTACTCGCTCCAGAAGACATTGAACGCGATGGTCGCCGAGTGGGAGAAGATCGAGTTCCAGTGCGTGCCGTACCGCGAGACCGGGACGTTCCTCATCCGGAGCACCGACGACATCCTCGCGCTTCTCGATGACCACCTTGTCAAGACGCAGACGATGCGCGGCTCGCCGTACATCAAGTGCATCGAGAAGGACTGTAAAGCGTGGGAGAAGAAGCTTCAGTACGCACAGCAGCTGCTCGACGAGTGGATGGCGTGTCAGCGCACGTGGCTGTACCTCGAAGCGATCTTTAGCTCCGAGGATATCATGCGGCAGATGCCGACTGAAGCGCGGCGGTTCGCGAGCGTCGACGCACTCTGGCGAAAGACCATGGACGACACCGCTGCGGACCCTAACTTCATGACCGTCGTCGCAATGGACAAGCTGTTGCAAAAGTTCCAGCGCGCGAACGAGAAGCTCGACGAGATTCAGAAGGGACTGAACGACTACCTCGAGATGAAGCGGTTGCACTTCCCGCGGTTCTTCTTTCTCTCGAACGATGAGCTCCTTGAGATCCTGTCGCAGACAAAGGAGCCGCAAGCCGTGCAGCCACACCTCGGCAAGTGCTTTGAAGGCGTGAACCGCGTGACGTTCACAGACGCACTCGTGATCACAGAGATGATCTCGGCCGAAGGCGAAGTCGTACCATTGCGCTTGTCGGTCAACCCTGAGAGTGCAAAGAACAAAGGCAACGTCGAGATGTGGCTCCTCGAAGTCGAACAGAACCAGTGGGACAGCATTCGCGACCACACGCAGCGCGCACTTGCGACGTACGCAACCGAAGCGCGCGAGACGTGGATCCTGCAGTGGCCCGCACAGGTCGTGCTTGCAGCATCCCAGGTGTACTGGACCCAGGACGTGACGCGCGCACTCACTGCGCACGGCAACGCTGGCTTGAAAACGTACGTCGACGTGCTCAACGCGCAGCTCGATAAAGTCGTGATCCTCGTACGTGGCGACCTCACGAAGCTCGAACGCACGACAATCGGCGCGCTCGTCGTCATTGATGTCCATGCACGCGATACGATCGTGCACATGATCCAAAAGGGCGTCGAGAACGACCAGGACTTTGAGTGGATCTCGCAGCTGCGGTACTACTGGATCGATGGCGCGAAGGTCTCAGGTACATTCGACCTCCAAGCGCGTATCGTCAATGCGCGCGTCAAGTACGGCTACGAGTACCTTGGCAACTCGATGCGGCTCGTGATCACGCCCCTTACGGACCGGTGCTACCGCACGATGATGGGCGCGATCGATCTGTTGTACGGCGGTGCACCGGAAGGACCGGCCGGTACCGGCAAGACCGAGACCGTGAAGGACCTGTCAAAAGCGATTGCGATCCAGTGCGTCGTGTTCAACTGCTCCGATGGACTCGACTACCTCGCGATGGCCAAGTTCTTCAAAGGCCTCGCCGGCTGCGGCTCGTGGTGCTGCTTCGACGAGTTCAACCGCATCAACATCGAAGTGCTCTCGGTCATTGCGCAGCAGATCTTGACGATCAACGAAGGCAAAAAGGCAAATGTCGACAAGTTCCTCTTTGAAGGCACGTTCATCAAGCTCAACGCGAGTGCAAACGTCTTCATTACGATGAACCCTGGCTACGCTGGCCGCGCTGAGCTCCCAGACAATCTCAAAGCGCTCTTTCGGCCGTGTGCGATGATGGTCCCGGACTACGCACTGATCTCGGAGATCCGGTTGTACTCGTTTGGGTTCTCAAACGCGCGGAGCAACGCGCGGAAGCTCACGCAGGTGCTCCAGCTGTCATCTGAACAACTGTCGTCGCAGAAGCACTACGACTACGGCATGCGCGCCGTGAACTCGATTCTCGTCGCGGCCGGCCACTTGCGTCAACTGCTTGGGAACGATCCGTTCTGGACCGAAGACAAGATCGTTTTGCGATCTGTGCAAGATGTGAACCTCCCCAAGTTCACGACCGACGACCTCCCGCTCTTTCGCGGCATCACGTCCGACCTGTTTCCCGGTGCGGTCTTGCCAAACCCAGA
Source organism: Globisporangium echinulatum (assembly GCA_023336405.1). NCBI lineage: Eukaryota > Oomycota > Peronosporomycetes > Pythiales > Pythiaceae > Globisporangium > Globisporangium echinulatum. The sequence continues at coordinate 8,458 of JAADWX010000821.1, read as the reverse complement.
CCACGGCGCGCTCCTGCCGATGATCGATACGATCTGCGACCGCGGCGTGAGCATCGTCCCAGACGTTGTCGTGCCGCTCGAGTGCAAGCCCGCGTTCAAGATGAAGGTCGTGCAGTTCTACGAAACGGTCCAAGTGCGCCACGGCCTCATGATCGTCGGTCAGACTGGTTCGGGCAAGACGTGTATCGTCCATACGCTTGCAACTGCGATGACTGCGTGCCACGCCGAGAGCAACGGCGCGAGTCAACACCGCGTCGTGATCCATACGATGAACCCCAAGTCGATCACGAGCGGTCAGCTGTACGGTAACTTTGACGAGAACACGCACGAGTGGTCCGATGGCGTGCTCGCGTGTACGTACCGCGAATGTGCGCGCGACACGAGCGCCGATCTGCAGTGGGTCATGTTTGACGGTCCAGTCGACGCGGTCTGGATCGAGAACATGAACACTGTGCTCGATGACAACAAGAAGCTCTGTCTCATGAGCGGCGAGATCGTCAAGATGACGGACCGCATGCGCATGATGTTTGAGACCGAGGACCTCGAAGAGGCGTCGCCTGCAACCGTGTCGCGCGTCGGCATGGTCTTTGTCGAGCCCAAGAACCTCGGCTGGGACGTGCTGCTGCGCACGTGGCTCCGCACGCGGCTGCCAACTGCGTTTCTATCGCGCGCAGCGTTTGTCAACGACGCGTTCAACTGGCTCGTGCCGCCGATGCTGTACTTTGTCGAGAAGCACTGCGTCGTGCCGACACCCGTGACGTTCCTCGAGCACGGCGCATCGCTCTTGCGGCTCTTTGAGTGCGCACTGCTCCAGTGTCCGGACGTCGCAACCGACACGAACCGCGTCCTCGAGTGTCTGCTGGTCAAAGCGACCGTGTGGTCGATCGGTGCGTGCGTCGACGCGCGGTCGCGTCCACGCTTTGACAGGTACCTCCGCGACTTCCTCTCTGGTGCGATCGCCGACTCGGAAGAATCACGTGCGTTCTTTGACGACTTTGTCGCCAAGACGCCAACGTACACCGTCACAGACCGCGCGGCACTGCTCGCGGTCCCAGACGAGCGGCTCGTGTACGACTATCGCTTTGACGTCAAAAAGGGCGTCTGGAGCAGTTGGGTCGAGAGCGCTGGTGCGTTCCCGATCCCGCGCGACGCGCAGTTCACGTCGATCCTCGTGCCGACGATCGACACGGAGCGCAACGCGTGGATCCTCGATACGCTCTTGCGGCACCACTTTCATGTGCTCGCAACCGGTGACACGGGTACTGGCAAGTCCGTGTCGATCAAGAAGAAGATCATCAGCGGCCTACCATCGACGTTTGCAACGATCTGTCTCAACTTCTCGGCCCAGACGAGCGCGAACCAGACGCAGGACATCATCGAGTCAAAGCTCGACAAGCGTCGCAAAGGCGTGCTCGGACCGCCGCTCGGTTCGAGCTGCATCATCTTTGTCGATGACCTCAACATGCCCGCCAAGGAGACGTACGGCGCGCAGCCACCGATCGAGCTCTTGCGACAGTGGATGGGCCACGGTGGGTGGTACAACCGCAAAGACAACACGTTCACGCAGCTGGTCGACGTTCAGTTCGTCGCCGCAATGGGTCCACCGGGCGGCGGCCGCACGAAGATCACGCAGCGGTACGTGCGGTACTTCAACCTCATCAACTTTGTCCCGTTCGACACCGACTCGCTCCGAGGCATCTTTGGCCGCATCACGGACTGGTTCCTCCTGAACTTTCCTGGTGCCGTCAAGCGGTTGAGTAGCGCGGTCGTGAGTGCAACAATCGATATCTACAACACGATCTCGACGTCGCTCCTGCCGACGCCTGCCAAGTCGCACTACACGTTCAACCTCCGGGACCTCTCGAAAGTCTTCCAGGGCATGGCACAGGCCACGAGCGACGTCGTGCGCGACGCCAAGGACTTGGTGCGGCTCTGGAGCCACGAGTGTCTCCGCGTCTTCTCGGACCGACTGATCGACGACAAGGACCGCACGTGGTTCCGCGATACGCTTGCGACGATCGTGACGCGGCACTTTGAGATGGCGTACGTCGACGACGTCCGTGGTCCGAACTCAGTCCTGATCTACGGCAATTTTGGCGACAGCAAGTCATCAAAGCGGCAGTACGACGAACTGCGCGACCGCACGCTACTCCAGACATCGATGCTGACGTACCTCGAGGACTACAACAACATGAGCTCGGCGCCAATGCGTCTCGTGCTGTTCCAGAACGCGATCGAGCACGTCGCGCGTATCTCGCGAGTGATCCACCAGCCGTTTGGCAATGCGCTGCTCGTTGGCGTCGGCGGCAGCGGCCGCAAGAGTCTCACGACGCTCGCAGTCTTCATGGCCGAGTACAAGCTCTTCCAGATCGAGATCTCCAAGTCGTACTCGCGCGCCGAGTGGCGCAGCGACCTCAAGAAGGTGCTGCAGATGACAGGCGTGACGAATCAACCAACGGTCTTCCTCTTCTCGGACACGCAAATCGTTGAGGAGGCGTACCTCGAAGACATCAACGGCATCCTCAACACCGGTGAAGTCGCAAACCTCTGGCAGAACGACGAGACGATGCAGATCAACGACGCGCTCGAACCAGCCGCGTCAGCAGCCGGCATCAACACGGGCAACGCGGCCGAGATCTACAACTTCTTTGTCAGTCGGTGCCGCACGAACCTCCACGTCGTGCTCGCGCTGTCGCCGATTGGCGACGCTTTCCGACGACGACTACGCATGTTTCCGTCGCTCGTCACGTGCTGCACAATCGACTGGTTCACCGAGTGGCCCGACGAAGCGCTGCGATCGGTCGCCGACCACTTTCTCGTCGACGTCGACTTGCCAGCGCCAGTCAAAGCGGGGATCGTCGACGTGTGCGTCGACATGCAGGAGAGCATGAGTCGCGTGACCACCGACTTTCTCGAGTCGCTGCGGCGGCACTACTACATCACACCGACGTCGTACTTGGAGCTCATCAATACGTTCAAGAAGCTCCTGACGACGAAGCGTGTCGAAGTCATGAGCTTGAAGAAACGATATGACAACGGCCTCACGAAGCTCATGGAGACGGCGGAGCAGGTCGAGAAGATGCAACGCGAGCTCGAAGCGCTCCAGCCAATGCTCAAGGTCGCGACGATTGAGACCGACGCGCTTCTCGAAACGATCTCGCGCGAGCAGAAGGAGGCGAACGTGACAAAAGACGTCGTTGCCGCTGAAGAGCAGCTCTGTAACGAACAGGCGGCCGAAGCGAACGGCATCAAAGAGAGCTGTGAAGCTGAGCTCGCCGAAGCGATCCCAGCGCTCGAGAACGCGGTCAAAGCGCTTCAGACGCTCACGAAAGGCGACATCACGGAGATCAAAGCGATGAAGAAGCCGCCCGACGGTGTCAAGCTCGTGATGGAGGCCGTGTGCATGATGATGGGCGTCGTGCCGCTCAAGGTCAAGGACCCGAACGGCGGCACGCGCAAGGTCGACGACTACTGGGTGCCAGCGCAGAAACACCTGCTGAGTGACACGCGGTTCCTCCAGAACCTCCTCGAGTACGACAAGGACAACATCCCGCCCGACGCGATCGACAAGGTCGTGCCGTACACGGCAAACCCCGACTTTTCGGCCGAGAAGATCCGCAAAGCGTCGGTCGCGGCCTCCGGCCTCTGCAGCTGGGTGCACGCCATGGTCGTGTACAACCGCGTCGCCAAGGTTGTTGCACCGAAGCGCGAGGCGCTCAAGACCGCGACCGCTGCGCTCGAGAAAGCGCAGAGCGAGCTCAAGGGCAAACAGGACGCACTCCAGCTCGTGCTCGACAAGGTCGCACGACTCGAAGCCGACCTCGCGGCCGCCTATAAAAAGAAAGGCGATTTGCAGTTCCAAGTCGACGACTGCAGCAAGAAGCTCTTGCGCGCGACGCAGCTCATTGGCGGCCTCGGTGGTGAGAAAGCGCGGTGGAGCGACATGTCGAGCAAGCTCGAGGTCGTGTACGACAACGTCGTCGGCGACATCATGCTCGCGTCCGGCGTCATTGCGTACCTCGGCGCGTTCACTAGCGTGTACCGCGACCGCGCGCTCGCGCACTGGGGTCTTGCGCTCAGCAAGCTCGCGATCCCAAGCTCGCCGACATTCTCGCTGACCGCAACGCTCGGCGACGCGGTCAAGATCCGCGCGTGGACGATCGCAAAGCTCCCGAACGACTCGTTCTCGATCGACAATGCGATTATGCTTGAGCGAAGCAACCGATGGCCACTCATGATCGACCCACAGGGCCAAGCGAACCGGTGGGTCAAGAACATGGAGGAAGCAAACAACCTCAAGGTCGTCAAGCAGTCGCAAGCCGGCTTTGTGCGCATGCTCGAGAACTCGATCATGATCGGCGCGGCCGTGCTGATCGAGAACGTCCCGGAAGAGCTCGACCCGATGCTCGAGCCTGTCTTGCTCAAGCAAGTCATCAAGACTGGCGGCGTCGCAACGATCCGCCTCGGCGACAACACAATCGAGTACGACGCCAACTTTCGACTCTACCTCACGACGAAGTTGCGGAACCCGCACTACGCACCCGAGACGTGCGTGAAAGTGAACTTGCTCAACTTCATGGCGACCGATGAAGGGCTGCAGGACCAGATGCTCGGCATCGCCGTTGCGAAAGAGGAGCCCGTACTCGAGCTGCAGCGTGAGAAGCTCGTGCTCGAGGACGCCGCAAACAAGAAGACGCTCAAGGAGATCGAAGACAAGATCCTGTACCTCCTCCAGTCCGCCGAGGGCAACATCCTCGACGACGAGCGGCTCATCGATACGCTCGGCGCGTCGAAAGTCACGGCCAACAAGATTGAGGAAAAGGTCCGCGAAGCTGCCGTGACGCAGCTCATGATCGCCGAGAAGCGACAGATGTACCAGCCCGTCGCAGTGCGCGCGTCGCAGCTCTTCTTCTGCATCACTGACCTGTCTGTCATCGACCCCATGTACCAGTACGCGCTCGAGTGGTTCATCAACCTCTTTGTATTTGCGATCAGCAAAGCCGACAAAGCGACGCACTTACCGACGCGCCTGGCGAACCTGAACGACACGTTCACGTTCGTGCTGTACCGCAACGTCTGTCGGTCGTTGTTTGAGAAAGACAAGCTCCTGTTTGCGTTCCTATTGACGGTCAAAGTGCTCGTTGGCAACGGCGCGATCGACACGGCCGAGCTCCGGTACTTCTTCACCGGCAACACACAGATGGAGCTCGCGCGGCCGCGACCAGCCGAAACCGACGCGTGGCTCCACGACAAGACGTGGGGAAACGTGCTTGGACTCTGCGGCCTCTCAGCACCACTGAGTGCGTTCGTCGACAGCTTTGTCGACGAACTGCCGCTCTGGGAGACGTGCTACAACGCATCGGACCCAGCCGACATGATGACCAACATCGCGTCCGTGAGCGGTTTTGACGCGTTCCAGCGCATTGTTGTACTGCGATGTCTACGTCCCGACAAGGTCATTCCAGCCGTCATGACGTTCGTTGCAAGCGAGATGGGCCAGCGCTTCATCGAGCCGCAGCCGTTCGACCTGCGGGCCGGCTTTGAGGACTCGAACTGCGCGACGCCGCTCATCTTTGTGCTCACGCCCGGTGCCGATCCAATGGCGGAGCTGCTCAAGCTCGCGACCGAGCTCGGGTTCAGCAAGAAATTTGTCGCGATCTCGCTCGGGCAGGGCCAAGGGCCGCTCGCTGAGAACGCGATCGCGGAAGCCATTGACACCGGGACGTGGGTCTGTCTCCAGAACTGCCACCTGTCAGTGAGTTGGCTCCCGACGCTCGAGAAAATTTGCGAAGAGATCACACCGGACCGCGTGCACGCGAGCTTCCGGCTCTGGCTCACGAGCGAACCAACGCGCGCGTTCCCGTCGTTCATTCTCCAGAATGGTGTCAAGATGACGAACGAGCCGCCGAAAGGCATGCGCGCAAACCTCAAAGGCTCGTACCTCACGATCGACGAGGGTTGGATCACGAGCTGCCAGCGCCCAGCTGCGTTCAAGAAGCTGCTGTTTGGTCTCTGCTTCTTCCACGCGATCGTACGCGAGCGGACCAAGTTTGGACCACTGGGCTGGAACATCCAGTACGTCTTCTCGTCGTCGGACCTCAACATCTCGAAAGACCAGCTTCGGATCTGCCTCGACGAGCTCCACGCGACCGACCCTATTCCGTACGCGGCGCTCGCGTACCTCGCCGGTGAGTGCAACTACGGCGGCCGTGTGACCGACGACAAGGACCGACGGTGTATCGTGAACATCCTCTCGGATTTTTACACACCCGAGATCCTGAGCGACGCGTACCGCTTCTCAGCGTCCGGCATCTACTACGCACCACCGGACGGTCCACTTGCAACGTATGTTGACTATATCGACTCGCTCCCAATGAGCGAAGGACCCGAGATCTTTGGGCTCCACGACAACGCGAACATCTCGTGCGCGATCGCCGAGACGAATCTTCTCCTTGAGTCAGCGCTGTCGCTCCAGCCGCGCAGCAGCGGCGGCAGCGGCAAGTCCTGGGACCAAGTGGTCGACGAGACCGCGCACGACATTGCGACGCGCATCCCGCTGCTATTTGACAACGAGAAGGCCGAGCTCGCCTTTCCCGTGCTGTACGCCGAGAGCATGAACACCGTGCTCACACAGGAGCTCATTCGGTTCAATCGGTTGATTGCAATCATCACCAAGTCGTTGGTTGAGATCCAGCGCGCGCTCAAGGGTCTCGTCGTGCTCTCCGCTGAGCTTGAGGCCATGGGCAATAGCATGGTGAACGGTCAAGTGCCGGCCATGTGGTCGGCGGTCGCGTACCCGTCACTCAAACCGCTCGGGAGCTGGGTCACCGACTTCCTTGCACGCCTTGCGTTCCTCCAGGACTGGCTCGACCGCGGCACGTCACCACCGGTGTTCTGGATCTCGGGCTTCTTCTTCACGCAGGCGTTCATCACCGGCACGCAGCAGAACTTTGCGCGCAAGCACGAGCTCCCGATCGACCAGATCGGCTACGACATGGTCGTACTTGGGACAAACCACGTGAGCAACAAGGCGGTTGATGGCGCGTTTGTCTCTGGGTTGTTCCTCGAAGGCGCGCGGTGGGATTATGAAAACACGGTCGTCGCCGAGTCGCGCCACCGCGAACTGCACGTCGCAATGCCGATCATCCACTTGTTACCGAAGAAGCGCGACGACATTGCGCCAATCCAAGATACGGACCCGGGCGGCACGGCGCACGTGTACCTCTGTCCAGTCTACAAGACGTCGCTGCGCCAGGGCACGCTCTCGACGACTGGCCACTCGACGAATTTTGTCATGTCGATTCGGCTGCCGATGGCGCCGGCACATCGCCAGAAGCACTGGATCCGCCGTGGCGTCGCACTTCTCACGCAACTCGACACGTAGTGGTGGGATGTATCGCAAGGAGCAGCAGCAGCGGACGAGACGACGATGGCAGGCAGTAGCGACTCGATCTGCACTGCGCTGCTCCATCTTGCTTGTAGACAATCAATTTCGATAACTTGCACATATCACACATTTTCACATGTCTAAGAACAAGTCATCATACAATGTGGTAGTCGAGCATGATGCTCGTTGCTTGGCAGGAACGCGGGTGCGCTGCGGCGACGTCGTCATGGTGATCATGGTGTGTGCTTATGCTGAATAAACCTGTATATACAGATTGTATCTACACAAATTCATGCATAGTATGCATATAAATAAACGCAGGACGGAGTCCCGAATTTGTCTCGATGTTCAAAATACGTTAGCAAATGATTTCGACAAACGCTGATGTTAGCTTGTTTGCAAACCTTGAGCGGATCTCTAATCGTTGCACTCATACGCTCTGATCAGTTGGGCTATAGAGCTCTTGGGTGGAAAGATGGAGCTCTTGACACGAAGCTCGTGACACAAAGCTCTAATACTTTGCGCCGACGATCGTACTCACGCGGCGAAGTCCCGATCGCGTCGACTTTGTGACGATTCTGGATCATCCATAACTACGCATTGTCGTCATACGAGCGACACGTGTTGTTTGACACGACGTCGTAACAAATCGCGTGATGCATACATGTCCACACCATCATCGATTTCTACTTCATCTCTGCCTTGAATGCAAGCACATGCTGTCTCGATGATGATGGCGTTCGACATCTTGTGAGGAACACGTACGTTTTGTACTGCGATGCTTAGTGTAACGAGTGGTATGAGGACTCTAGAGCCACGACGCAGCAGCACGGATCGTAATGTTATCAGCAACAGTAAGAAGTGTGTGGCACGCACAGCAATCGCTCGACATCTCAGCAACTCACGCAAGCGCTGGAGTGCGGATACTGTTGTTTGTGTAGTCGGAAGCGTTGCATCAAGTGCTCCTCGGCTGAGTACCGCTGCGACTCGCTGCCACCACTACTGACCGCTTTGTCTGCGTCACTGGAGTCGCCGAGCAGCGCGGCTGCCTGGTGCTGTCCGAACGACTCG
>JAADWX010000820.1:0-13874 GCA_023336405.1 Globisporangium echinulatum | reverse complement strand
TATATCGATAGGTTGCGTCACTTGACCCTGCTGAAATCACAGGTGATATGGCTTCCCTTTTACAGAAAAACAGTATGTTACATATGATTAGCAATTCTACCATCTGCAGCAATAATCTGTACCTATAACAGATAGGTCACCATATAGTAATAGCTTGTGTGATTAAACACTCCCAAACGTTTGTTTGTGCTGCTGCCACTGGAACTGCAAGATGCACAACGCCACCATAGCGCACAACCCCATGCGCAGTGTTTGGTCGTAAACGGCAATGCAGGCTGTAGCGTTGGGCTGTGAGAATCTCGTTTTTAGCGAGACCCAAAACGAGTCTAGACCCGCAGGAGACCTGCAAAAAGCGAAGCATCGGTAGCACCAGCAGCAATATCTTCCTCCACGACGCGCTGCTGAGCCTCGACGTCAGTGTACTCTCGGTTATTGACGACACGGTCAGTAGCAGTAGTAGCAACCGTGTCGGACGCGCGATCGAAATCGGACATGACGACTTGGACGTCGACATGGACGTCCCGCAGCGCAGTAACAGACTAGATGGTGACGGCGACAGTAGTAGCAGTAGTGATCACACTAGTGGTAGTGAAAGTGGCAGCGACACATTGGCGCCACGAGCAAGTCGACGTCGACGGCTCGTGGGTTCTGGTCGAGATGAGTAACGACCAAACAGTCATACAAACGCGTCGACTTGGGATCGACACCTACACTATCCGTCTAAAGAAATGTCGCTGTCACTCAGTGCTCTTCAGTTATTGCTGCTGTTTCTGCAGTTGTGTGTTTGGCCAGACACAGAGTCTCCAACAAGTGGATCACGATCTGGTAGACGGCACCTTCACAACCAGCTGTCCTAGTCAAAACGCTCAGACGCAGAGAGCAGCAGGTGGCTTGAAGAGCCCTTGGACACTCAACGAGTGGATGTGCGTGAGAGTGTCTGTGAGAGCGAGCACCTCGAGGCGCGGGTGCTAACAAGCACACTTCGCATGTCGTACAACTGCAGCAACAAATATTGCTGTTGTATCGACGAGGGATCGAGCACTGCAAACTGATGTCGTTTGCAAGAGCTCACACTTCGACCCACAAACACCATGTAGCAATCGCACATTGCGTTGTCCACGCGTTTCTAACAATTTCTGCGACCCAAACACTCGCTTCATGACCCAAATCCAAGCCAAAACCAAACGATATGTAGTTGATTATTCTATGGCAGCTGAATGTAAATGTGGGTTATTGCATTTACGTTCTCTCACTCTCACTCGTTTACACATTCCGTGCGACCCAACACCCGCGACACAAACTCACGTATCGAAAACCACCACCACAACGCACTCGCTCTCTCACAGCGACAGCCGATTCATGTCGTCCGAGACGCGCCAGAGCTCGTCGAGCGTCTGGAACTCGTCCATCTTGAGGTCCGAGAGGCGCCCGACGTCGCCGATCTCGTTCAAAAACACGTCGAGACTGCCGCGACCCGCGAGCGCTGCCGCCCCATTGCCCGAGTTGCGCATGCGCCGCGCGGCCGACGCGCGTGCGGCATCGATGCTCAGCCGCGGCTTGACTTTCTTCAGCGACGGCTCGGTGCCGTTACGTTCGCTGCTCTCAGTGTCGTCGTCGTCTGCGTCGTCAGCTGCTGCGCTCTTGTTTGCAACTGGCATCGGCATTGGCGGTTTGCCGCTCTGGAAGCGCTGTGCAAACGCTGCTGCTGGGTTAAATGGCGGTCGCGCTGCGCTATTGGCTGTTGGTGTCGGTGCTTGGGTTTTGGGTTTTTGCTGCTGCTGCTGTAAAAATGCTGCAACTGGGTTCAACCCTGCTGGCTGTTGTTGCTGGTGCTTGTTTTGCTGGGATTGTGCAAACATTGCAGCTGGGTTAAATGGGGCATTCGAGGACCCATTTACAGACGCCTTGACTGCTGCACCGCTGCTGGTCGTCGCTTGTGCGCTCTCACGCTGCTGCTGCTGCTGTGGCGACGGCGGCTCCTGCGACCCACTGCTGTCGCTCTCCTGGTTTGCATGCTGTTGTTGCTGCTGCTGTTGTGGGGCATACGTCGCTGTTGTTGGCTGTTGCTGCTGGTGCATGAGGTCGTTTGCAAACGTACTCGCAACGCCGCCATTCGTTGGTGTCGGTGGGTTGTAGCTGTACGCAGCACTCAACATGCTGTGTTGCTGCTGCTGTTGCTGTTGTGCGACATGTGGACTCACGAGCTCGGGTCGTGTGTGGTACATGGTCGGCGCCATCGACGTCATGACGTACGACCCATTGCCGCTACCACTTGACGCGTACACGTTGCCGTTCATGTCGGTTGTCATACCTGCGTACGGTGACGTTGCGGTCACGTACGCGCCGCTTGCGGTGCGGTAGCTCTGCTGTTGGTGGTGCGTTGGCGTCACGCCGCGACTGTAGTCCTGTGGTGCCATGCTGTAGCCGCCGTGCATGCCATTACCCGATGTCTTGCGGTAGTGGGTCATCCCCATATTGTGTGGGTCATACAGCGCAGCGACGGCGCTGCTGCTGTGGCCCATGTCGCCCGCGTACAGCATCGAATGCGTTGCAGTACTCGGCGACACGAGTACGTGGTGATGGTACGATGGCTGCTGCTGCTGCTGCTGCTGTTGCTGCTGTAAGGAGTTGGCGTACTGGACGCGGCTCACCTGTTGCGTCTGCTGTTGCTGCGAGAACGCACTGAGCTCTTCGCTCTTGATCATCGGACCGCCACTGAACGACCCACCACTACCGCCACTATTGAATGACCCACTGCCGCCACTGTGGTGCAGGTGGGCGTGGTGGTGCAGCATGTGATGCGGCGGCGGCATCATCGCACTCGATGCCCCACTTCCTGCTCGCGGTCTGTCATTTAACCCATTTGACCCATTGCCTTGACCTTGAGCTGCCGCTGCTGCGCGTCGGCCTTGGCCTTTGCGGACGCGACACAACGACTTCCAGCGGATCTTGACTGCGTCCTCTGTCCGCCCTGGCAGCATCGCAGCAATCGCGGACCAGCGGTTCCCAAGACGCAGCTGCGCTTCGAGGATGATCCGGTCTTCGTCTGGGGTGTACTCGCCCCGCACGATACTGGGGTCAAGATGGTTGTACCAGCGCTCGCGGCACTGCTTCGACGTCCGGCCGGGGATGCGCGTTGCGACTTGGCCCCAGTTCTTGCGGCCTTCGGCGACCAATTCTTTCAAGAGCTCGTCTTCGTCGGGCCGCCAGTGGCCTTTGACAAGCCCTGGCGCAAGCACTTTGGTCCAGCGCTGGAGGCACTGCGTGTGGTTCCGCCCCGGCACTTCTTCTGCGATTGACTTCCAGTTCCGCTCGCCGTGGCGTCCAACGGCGTCCCTTAACATCTCGTCTTCGTCCTGTGTCCAGCGCTTTGGAATCGCTTTGTCTTTGGACTTTAAGATCTTGCGCATCGACGTTTGCGTGAGTGAGATCTGACCGTCGTCGGCGACGACACACTGGACGTCCGGCTGTTTCTGGCGCGGCACGCCCTTGATCTCGGTGAACACGCGCTTTTGACCCGGTGCTGTGATCGCAGCTGTTGTTGTAGAAGTAGCTGTAGCTGTAGTTGCGGTAGTGGCAGGTGCGCTGTACATGTTATAGACGACACAGACCTGTTAGTAGACTGATACATAGAGACTGCATCAGACAGAATCAGACAGACTCAGACTGATTCAGACAGACGTACCCAGCGATCTTGGCGTCTTCGATTGCGCTCTGCTCGTCATCGTCGTCATCGTCCTCGTCATCATCGTCCTCGTCCTCGTCGATGTCGTCACGCTCGTCATCGTCGTCGGATGCTGGCGCGTTGCTCGTGCTGTTGCCCGTGCTGTCGGCACTCGCTGAAGCGTTTGCGTTCGCAGTGTGAGGAGTGACGCCATGGCTGCTGCTCTGGCCTTCAGTAAACAGCAGTTTGCCAAAGTCCGAGATCGACGACCGGCCCTCGCTCTCCATTGGGAACGTGTCGACGAGCTCAGTCATGAGCTTCGAGATCGACTCGCGGCTCACACTAATGCTCATTGTTGCGTGCGTCTATGTCGTGAGTGTAGTGCGTGTGTGTTTGTGAGAAGAGATCGCGTAGGCGTATGGATCTGGATCCGCTCGTGTGTACAGCTACAGATGGCACGCAGTAGGGGGGATCGAGCACGACGCAGTCAGATCGCGAGTCGTGTGCGTATGCGAGCAAGCCGTCTGCTGCAGCGATTGATCGAAAATGGACACGACTGCTACCAGTGCGCGCTTGTCAAGAGAGAGAGAGAGCAAAAGCGCGCAGAGAGAGCTGCTCACCTGCTCACGGTTGATTGCAACAGCGCTCGTTCGTGCGGTCGTTGTTTGTTGTTGTTGCTGCTGCTGCTGCTGCTGAGGATGAAGTTGGCGAGCTGGCACAAGCGAGCGTGGGCCTTGGCGATCACAGGGGCGATTGCAGCTCCTCGTGCAGTCGTCGTCAGTCGGTCGCGTTTGTGGTCGTTCAGTCGCTCTCCAAGCGAAAGTCCCCCCTTTGCGCGAGTGTGTGCTCTCTGGAGGCAAACCACTTGCACATTGTATGTGAGAGTAGCTGCTTGGCGACGCGATTTTTTCATTGAAACGTGAAATTTGGCTGGAGCACACACCAGCCGGCAACCGGCTCTCTTTCGCTGAGCATTTGCAGAGGTTTATGCACAATGCCATTCCTTTGTGTTACGCGTGAGAATCAATTATCACAACACACATATATCAACTATGAGCGTCAGCGAGCTATTCGCAGACAATGGCAACAACTCAAACAAGAGATATACAAAACCCTCTTTACGTCCTCGCATCGATTTCCTCATTGTTTGTCTTGACAAACATTTCAGCAAGACCAAAAAAGTGAAAATTTGAGCACCTTCGATCCATTCAGACAGCAAAGGCGTGACTCGAATGAGCGAGCGAGTGAGTGACGTCCAGCCCATGCTGTACACCAGCACGCTGTGGTTATGTTCCCACCCTTGTCTGTTGACCACGTAAGCGAAGCTGTCGTGACTGTTGAAAATGGATCTTTTTGTGTTGATATGCAAGTCAAGTGCGTGTCGATTCGGTACTGTGAGCACTCGTTCAAGTTCGTACTGCTTTAAACAGAGGACTATTTTGCTGCTCTAATAAACGATTATACCATTCTGATCGAATGGCATAGTATAAAATGCTATTCTGTAATCAACGGATCCGCAGACCAAAACACAATATACAATTCCCAATAGCTGGGACTGCAAGATCTCGCATTCTAGTGATCGCAGCTTTGATCGATCCCCCTTTCAGTGACAAGTCGGCCCTAACGACGACCTTTTGAGCGCCTGAGCAGACGCCAGCAGCAGCAAACGCCGCGCAGCACGAAGATCCACCTCCTTCTGCACGCTCATTCCGCCACGAGAACAGCCACACGCGCATCGTCAGTGCACAAGACGTAGCTCGCTTTCCACACTCACAAGCATGTCGTCGGCGTACGCGTCACGCGGCGGCGCCAAGGCCAAGGGCAATGCAAGCAAGAACAAAAAGTTTGAGCTCACCGAGGAGCAGAAGCAGGAGATCCGCGAGGCGTTCGACCTCTTTGACACCGACGGCTCCGGCACGATCGATGCGAAAGAGCTCAAAGTCGCCATGCGCGCACTTGGCTTTGAGCCAAAGAAAGAGGAGATCAAGAAGATGATCTCGGACATTGACAAGGACGGCTCGGGCACGATCGACTTTACCGAGTTTCTTGAGATGATGACGAGCAAGATGAGCGAGAAGGACTCGCGCGAAGAGATCCTCAAGGCCTTTCGGCTCTTTGACGACGACGAGACCGGTAAGATCTCGTTCCGGAACCTCAAGCGCGTCGCCAAGGAGCTCGGCGAGAACATGACCGACGAAGAGCTCCAGGAAATGATCGACGAAGCCGACCGCGACGGCGACGGCGAAATCAACGAAGACGAATTCCTACGTATCATGAAGAAGACGAGTCTGTACTGAGCGTCTGTTGCGCAGTGCGTTACGCTCTTTAATCCATACAGATACACAGTCACACACGTGGTCGTCGATGTAGCCGCGTCTATACATCATCACTCTATGCGCTATACCGTACTGTCTCGTGTGGTGGCTATTGCATTGCGTCCGTCCATCAGTCACGCACGCCACGTGCGACTTGCTGATAGCTTGAAGTGTATGTAATAGCTCTACAGCGCAGCTAGTGCAATCCGAGGTCCGTCACCTCACTCACTCGTCGTCGTCGTCCGAGAACGCAAAGTCCTCGACCTCATCGGCTTCGTCAACAGCAGCGACCGACTGCTTGAACTCAGTGAGCGACATGCTCTTGACTTTTGCAAACGTCTCGGCGTCCACTGCGTCACTGCGAGAGCCAATGCGACGGCCGGCAATCGCATCGAGCTTGCGCTGCTTCTTCTTGCCAATCTTGACGACTGGTGCAGCAGCTGCTGCTTCGTCATCTTCACTCGCGTCCGAGTCGGATGCGTCGTTGTTGACATCATCAGCAGACTGCACGCCATTCGATGATGACGCAATCTTTTCCTCGAGCGCTTTCGCGTCCGACGCGAGTGCTTTCTGCACCGCGACGTCACGCTCCGTCTTGAGAAATGCGTCGAGCTGCTCAATGTCCTTTGGCGCAACGTCAACGCTGCTGCGCTGCTGCCGAATCCAGTCGGCGCGTTTTGTCAAACTGTCGACAACACCACGAGCCAACGCTGTCCATTTCGCAATGCGACACGTCGCACTGAACGCTTTGAGCGCGAGTAGAAGCGGGACAACAAACTCGGGGAACGCAATGTCGTGCTTATACACGTCGCACTCGCGCTCGAGGAGCGCAAAGACCCGAGCGATCACGACGTCGTGCACGCGCTTGCTCTCGACGTGCGCTTTCGACAGCTTGACGCTCAGGTCGAGATCGAGATCCAACTGGCTCTTTGTCTCTTTTGTCGGCTTGACTTTGCCGCTGTTGCGGTACGACGTACTGAACGGCGCCATGTGGAGCACGTCGAGCAGCACGGGGCTCGTTGGGATAAACGCACCAGTGGCAAACGCGAGCTGCTGCAGGAGCTTGACGCACTGGAACCGCAATGGCGCAAACCGGATCGTCGACGCAAGGCGCACGACTGCAAACAGCAGCTGGCAGAGCGGATACACGAGCGGCGCGAGCTGCGCGTCGCCCGGATACGCGCTGACGACCGCAGTCCAGACGCGGAGCTGGTTGAAAAACTGCCAGTTCAGGACCGCAGCAAACGTCTCAGCGCTCGGTGTTGTGATCGTCTTGCGGATCGCAATCGCGAGCTGCCGGATGTAGATGAACGCGTGCTGGTACGAACTTGCAAGGTCAAGCCCATACAACTCAACGACGCAGTTCCCCAACAGCACATGGTGCGGCAACGTCGCTTCGTTCGTAAACTTGGTGTTGCGCATGTACGTGATGTACAGGCCCTTGAGTGCGAGCTCGAGGAACGGGAACGGCATCGTGACCGCCAAGTCGCGGATGCGCACGAACGCGAGCATACACACGCTGTTGTTGAGCGTCTTGGCCCAGAGTTTCAGCAGCGCTTTGAGGAGACGGCGCGCGGTCTTGGGGCACGGCGTCACAAACGGCACGTAGTGCGCGAGCTCCCGCAACACAAACAGCTGGACGTCCTGACCTGTTGTTTGCTCCAATAAGTAGCACGCGCAGCTAAAGAACCGGCGGATCAAGAGCGCGTGCTTCTTCCACTTGCGCTCATCGATCTTGAGTTTGGCTGACGTATCCGCGTCGTCGGATTGCGTACGGTCGTCGTCCAACGGCTGCGCAACGAGCCGCGCGAATGCGACGTGCGTCTTGCGAAACACGCTGAGCATCAAGCGGTTGTACACGGCGCTGCTCTGGATCTCAAACGTGATCTCGCCCTCTTTGTTCACGTCAGCCGCGTCGCTCGAGCGGCACGCGTCGCTAAAGATCTTGAGCATCCGGCGCACGCCACTGAGTGTCAGGACCTCAAACGCGTCGCGCTCGGCTTTGAGGAGCATCGCCATCGTGAGCGTCGTGCGGCCAACGCTTTGGAGTTCATTGTCGGCGTCATCGTTATCTGCAGGAGCATCTGTACCATCGTTGTCGTCCGCATCGGCGTTGACATCATCGTTGACGTCATCGTCATCGTCGTCATCAGCGAGCGGTGGGAGTGTCGTCGTGATGTATCGCGGGTCCAGAGCGTCTTCGTCCTCCTCTTCACTGCTGCTGTCGCCGCCCATCGCGTCATCGTCGTCGTCGTCATTCGCGCGGTCACCAGCAGCGCCACTCTCATCGCCAAAGTCCGACGCGTTGTCGTCGTTGTCCGAGTCGAGAAAGTCGGCGTTGAGAAAGTCGTCGACGTCCATGTCGTCGAGCATGTCGGCGCTCGCATGCTTCTTTGCTGGCGTGCCGTGCATTGCAACGGCGGCTTCGTTCACGGGCTTCTTCTTCGTTGGCGCGTCGCTGTTGCGCTCAAAGCGGTTCTTCTTGCGGTCTTTCATTGACTGGAACTTCTTCTTCTCATTGCGCTGCTTGAGCTTCTGCGCAAGGTGGCCCTTGGCAATGAACTTGGCCTTCTTCTTCGATGCGCCCATGGTTGTCAAATGTGTGTGTGGTGTGACTGACGACGGTCTGTGTCGGTGTGTGTGTGTGTGACTGGCTGCTTGTCCTACGTGAGCACAAGCGCAGTTGGTGACAAAGCTGGCGATGCACACAAAGAGAGAAGAAGGTCTGCAAGCGGTCGGTCGGTCAAGCGATCGATCGAAGCGAAGCGAGCGTCGAGGCGAGGCAGCTAGCTAATGGAGCTCTTGGACTGTGTCAATGGCGCGCAACAGATCACTGGTCGTTGCGGTTGTTGGTGGACGCGACAGCTCTTGGTGGCACGGACATGCACGTGGACCACATAAATGTATGTGAACCACTTTCTGCAAATGCATAAATTGCATATTTTCGTGGTCCACTCGGATATGCATTTGCTAGTGTTGCGGCAGAGAGACATTTTGCAGCGCGCTGATGACCTGTCCTCCGATTGAAATCGGATCTTCAGGACCGATTGTATGTATCTGTGGTCGATGCGAGTGAGTCGATGCGAATAGCGACCGTGCTACGCGGGTAGGTACAAGTACATCCATGGCTACGACCGATCACTTTAACAGTCTGGTTGTAGCAAGCGTACACACGTGCGCATGTGTGATTTGTTGTTTGTTTTTGGCTCCAGATCGAGCTGGTTGTGGCTGGCTGGTTTGGAAGAAACTCGAATTTGTGGCCATTGCAGTTGCGGTTCAAGCGAAAAGCCAGGAAGAGGAGAAGCGTGTGTAATTCGTGGGCGCACTTGCAGTTTGTATACCGGATCCCGCCGTATACTCAACACAAGTGAAACAGCAACTCGCCCCACCCAAACGTTCGCGTCGTTCGCGCTCGCCTTGTCCGAGGTTGTCGATCGTCTGCTGTCGTTTGCTGACGGCGTGTGCGCACAGCGCAGACTTGGACTTGGAGCAGCTCAGCGACGCTGAAGAGTGATAGACAAGCGCCAGCTCCAAAAGACTCACACGAACGCCTGTACAAGCGCACTCGCTCGCGACCGCACGCTCTCGCGTGCTCACTCTCTCCCTCAGCACCGTTCGACGTTTGACGCGCGTGGCTCCAGCATCTCGACTCGCTTGCTGGGCGTCCAACAACAGCACTCGGCACAGTCGACACGGCCATTGCGCGATTGTCGTGTTGTCTGCACACACTCACACGCACGTGTGGACTCACACACACACACACACTCGACGCGCTACCAGCAAGCACAGCTACTGCTCCACTCCTACTTCTTTCTACACACGTCGATACAAACATGGGCGCTGCGCTCGTCAAGCACTGTTTTTGCAGCGCCGACAGCGATGTGAGCGACGCGCGGTACAACAACCGCCACAAGTCGCGCACTACGAGCAGCAGCAGCAGCACGAGCAGCATCGACGACGCAGCTGCAGCTGCGCTGCTTGCACGACGCACGCAGCAGCTGCGGCAGCTCGAGCGCCAGATCCAGCAGCTCACCAAACAACATAGCAATAGTAACAGCAGCAGCCATAACAGCAGTCGACACCGACGTGGTTCATCACGTGCGACGCTGATCGCACCACCACCACCACCAACAGCAGGCTCAGTATCCGCGCCGCTCAACACGCCGCTGTCGATGACGTCGTCGTACTCGACGACGATGTCCGAGAGCTCGTTTGGCGGCGCGCTCAGCTGCGGCGACGCTATGGTCACAGCGCAGCCACAAGACGACGAGATCCTCGACATGGTCATGGCGAACGCTGGCCTTGCGTTCCATCCAACCCAGCAGTGGCGGACAAGCCAGCAGCCTACGGCTTACTACCAACAGCCATCTACGCTTGCTGGGTCATTGCCAGCGATGCGACCAGCGCCAATGACGCGCCGTGGGTCGTCGAACCAGTCGTTCCGGACCTTGTTACCCGACACGTACATGCTTCAAGAAGTGCTCGGGACTGGCACGACGTCGACGTGCTATCGCGTCGAACGACGCGTTGATGGAGTCGCGTTTGCGTGCAAAGTCATCGACAAGCGCCGCTTAGCCGTGTCAACGACGCAGCGTGACGGCATTGCGTTCCAATTGCGGCGCGAAGTCGACGTGCTCGAGCGTGTGGACCACCCGAACATTGCAAAGCTCGAAGCCGCGTTTGAGAACGATTCGTACCTCATTCTGGTGATGGAATTGCTCGACGGCGGCGAGCTCTTTGACGCAATTGTCGAGCGCGGTCGGTTTGCGGAGCGCGATGCGATCGACGTTGCGCGCGCGGTGCTGTCGGCGATGCAGTACATGCACGCGCTCGGTGTCGTCCATCGCGACCTCAAGCCCGAAAACATGCTGTTGGCAACTGCCCGGCGTTGCAATTGCAAAAGCAACCAAATGGCTACTGACACTGACTGCAATTGCAACGACAAGAAACTTGTCGTCAAGATTATTGACTTTGGGTTTGCCAAGTTTATGGCTGGCGAGCACGCAACGACGACGTCGTTCCTTGGCACTGGCGGGTACCTCGCACCTGAGATCTTGCTCCATCATCCGTACACGTCAGCAGTCGACATGTGGGCATTTGGTGTATTGCTGTACCTGCTGCTCTGTGGCCGGGTGCGTATTGTATTGAGCGCTCAGTTGCTATTGTATAGAGGACGGCGCTCTAATTCGATTACCTCTCTTACTTGATCCAGCTACCGTTTGCTGCGTCGACGCATTTGCGGCCGAACCAGAAGATCACATCGCTGTACCGGCTGACGTTCCCACCCAAGTACTGGGCGGATGTGAGTTCCGAAGCGCGGGACCTCGTGCAGCGCATTCTCGTGCTCAATCCACGCAAGCGCCTCACTGCGAAGGTGCGTCTGCTACTGTTGGGTCGTAGTTATTACGTTTGAGATCCTCACTTCGACTGCTTCTATGTATTTGTATACAGGACGCATTGCGACATGTCTGGCTCCAGTGAGCAAGTGCGAGTCGGACGCTTTGATCTTATTTATTTGCCTTCTACGACACACACGCGCACGCACACGTATATGCGTCGGAGTTGCATCTCATGTGACGTACGAGTAGCGATGCGCTCTGTAACGTATTTGTCAACACGCTGTGATCGATCGCGTCCCACTCGTGTTGACGTTGCTTGCCTGCCACCTGGCAACGTTATGCACTCGCACACATGCGAGAAGCTTTCATTACGAGGCAACACCTCACACTCGGTTTGGCGAGAATATCCTCTACTCCCGCATAACTGCATAGTGCCTACCACGTTGTCTACGACATACGAGGATCAATATATGCTAGTTTTTCTACAACTCTGTCGACCGTTCTTGGGATCCCTGGATGAAATACAGAGTATCGCCTCAGTACCGATCGCACTCGCACATCATATGTAAAAGGGTATGCGACAATCAAGTGCTATTATCAACCTTGTTTACAACACTCACATATTGCTTCAAGGGTTATCACATTTCACGATGTCTCTACTTCGACGACATTATGCATTTATGTACCTCTGGCGTTGGGTTTATCACTCCCATACGTGCCAGATGTCCTACCGCATTCCCACAACACTCGCTCGCTAGCACGAATCGCTTTCATCGGATGGCCACTCAGCTTGCATTCATCAATTCGTCGCGTTGCTGGCAAGTCGATCAAGACGATCAAGTCGATCAAGTCGATTAAGACGATCAAGACAACACACGCGCACAACACGCAGTATACCACAAGTCGTCTCACACGATGAAGACACCGACGCTCGTCATTCTCGCAACGGCTGCCTGCGCTGTGCACACTGCGGCTGGTGTCGAGTGCACGCGTGAGCAAACGAGCCAGATCGCATCGATCGCGCAGTCGACCGATTTGATGGCTGCATGCAGCATGTACAATATCGCGACCGGGTCGACGGCACTGACAGCGCAGTTTTGCTCCGACACGGCTTGCCTTGAAGCGATGCGCAAGAGCGTCGCGCTGTACCCGACCTGCACCGTGTCGGGTACCGATGTCAAGGCTGCGATGGCATTAGTGTTGAGCAGTTGTGCAAGCACCACAGCCTCGGACACGACAGTGCCACCGACTCGCACGCCGTCTTCGGACTCGTCGTATTCGGACTCGTCGTATTCGGACTCGTCGTATTCGGACTCGTCGTATTCGGACTCGTCGTATTCGGACTCGACGGCTTCGAACTCGACGGCTTCGAACTCGACGGCTTCGAACTCGACGGCTTCGAACTCGACGGCTTCGAACTCGACCAGTACACCGACGTCAAAGCCAACGACAGAGCAGACGCCAACTCCGACTGCGAGCGACACAATCGCAAGCGTCTCGCCGACTGTACCAAGCAAGAGCGACAGCAACTCGGCTGCGAACACTCAGCAACGTGCGTCGACAGCGCTTGTTGCGACAGCACTTGTGGCGGTTGCGTACATTGCGTTTGCGTAGTGCAGTCTCGAAAAGGACTAGCTCGGATTCGTATTCGTATTCGTATTCGTGAATCAGTGCATATTCGTGAATCTATGCAATGCATCTACGTTGCATCACGTACGTATCGATCCTAGTCCCTCTCTCGACTCTCATCGTTAGGTTCGCAGCACTCATCGGTATCGCTTGCATGTCGCTTGATGAGAGAGCTAAAGAGTTGGGACAGTCGACTCGAGGATCGCAAATGTGGGAAGCATCCAATGCACTGAGCAACAGGCTGGTGTTGCTAATCGTAATCACGTCGCGTGTGGCTCTTGAACCTCACGATATGTGTCCGAAGGATATGCGACCGAGTGTGTAAACGAGTAATAGAACGTAAAAGCTATTCCACACGTGTACTTTACATGTGGGTTATATGTGTTTTGGGTCACAACATCGTTAGAAAACGTGCAAACGACGCACTGTGCGATTGCTAACACGTGTCGTGGGTGGATGGGAATTGACATCGAGAGAGCTGTCGAGAGAGCGCTGTCAATTGTGATGGTGTGCAAGTCATGTAGTATAGTACGTTGTGCACACCAAAATCCGAACGGAATCATGACACGCAAATGTGATGTTCGATCTCTCAAGCTGTTGTGATAATTAGCCAACTCACTCGCACCCAGAGAAACTCCGTGTATTAGATCGCAGCGACCTCCTCTCATCCACTTTACCAACTCACTCGCTAAGGCTTCTGCTGCCGACTGGCGACCGAACGACTGACCGACTGACCGCCTCCATACACACACTCACACTCACTGCAACATGAAGAGCGAGCCGATTGCTTCGGTCTCACACCGCACGGCAATGAGCAAAATGTGCATGAGCCAGAACTCGACCGACGTCGCCGATGTGCTTGGGACAAAGCCGCCGAACGAGTTGCAGCAGAGCTCGTCGCACTCACCAGCGCGCTCATAGAGGCCC
>JAADWX010000819.1:0-13876 GCA_023336405.1 Globisporangium echinulatum | reverse complement strand
ATGGCGTTCGCAGGATGACATGGCGCATTACGATGCAACAAGCACAGTCGAGTAGCTGTGGCGAGCGAGTTGTTGACAAGCGGTAGCTGACATCAGAGCGAGCGAAGTGGTAGCGTGTGTGAACTAGCAACGCTGCGCATGTGTGATCACACGCGTCCTGGTCGTACTGTACTGCACGCACTGCATGCATATCGGCTCTGCGAAGCGATGCGACGTCACGGACGCGGCTCGGTGGTGTCGTCGCGCGCAGCACATGCATGACACTTGCTGCGAAAGTGAGTGGAAAACTGAAGCTGCTAAGAATGGAATCGCGTATACAAACACAAGCTACACAATCCAGCGACTTGCAATACCGGATCCTTACGTGACGACACCCGCAGCCTCGCACTCGTACACAATGAACTGCTGAAGTAACTGTTGCTGCCGAGCGGGTGTCTGTTCACTCGCGAATTGGCCGCCGCGACGTTACGCACATGAAGACGCAGACCAAGTTCCCTGTCGTGCTCCTCCACGGTGCGTATGTGCGTGCTGCATGTCGTATCGCAGTCCGTCGTGCACGCCATGCACGCATCGCTCTCGCTCACTCGCTGACAAACGTTGTTGTGTACATGCATGGCCAGGCGTGTTTGGCTACGGCCGGTCGCACCCCGCGTGGGGCTACTTCCCACCGTATTGGCCCGAGCAGCACCTCGCAGACCTCAACGCGAACCACATCATCGTCGACGTCGGCACGGCGTCGTCCGACCACGACCGCGCATGCGAAGCGTTCTACCAGCTCGTGGGCGGCACAGTTGACTACGGCGAACAGCACGCGCAGCACACCAGTGCGTCCTACTGTATTGGTATATGTATGTATAGCTGCTAGCGTCTGTTGTGGACTCTCACACAATCGACTGCTATGACTACTCAGCACACGCGCGCTATGGCGAGACGTTTGACACGCCACTGCATCCGAACTGGAGCGCTGAGCACCCAATCCACCTCGTGGGCCACAGCCTCGGGGCGCTCACGGCGCTCGAGCTGTACCAGCTCGTAAGCCACGACTTCTTTAACGTCGGTAGCGACCATCGCTGGGTCCGGAGCATCACGAGTATCGCAGGACCGCTCACGGGCTCGACGCTCGCGCACATGGCTGGCCTTGACGATGCAACTGCCTCAATGCCAGTTGGCTCGCCAGCGCACGTGCTGTACATTGTACTCGGCGTCTGGGGCAAAGTGTACATGGCGCTCCCAATGCTGCGCGGCGCGTACGACCTGCGCATGGACCAGTGGAAGCACCTGACGCTCCGGCAGCTCTGCTCGGTGTCAGGGCCGGTGAACCAATCGATGGACTCGGGCTTCTACTCGATCCTCCCTGCACGCCGCGTCGCGCTCAACGCGCAGCTCACGCACATGGACAAGCTCCATCTGTTGAGCATTGTGACGTCACCGACGACGTGCCACGTGCCAGTCGCGGAAGTCGCAACGTTTGGCGCATTGCTCCTCGTGCTATGGAGTGGTCGAGATGGTCGCAGCAGCCTCAGTCGGACAGCCTCACGCTGGCTGCCAGCGCTGCTGTTGCGCTTCCGATACGTCCGCAGCGTCTGCGCTGCAGCGCTTGCGCTCGCGCTGTATCGGCAGGTCCAGCGGCTCGACATTGCCAAGCTGCCGTCGCTGTATGCTCTCAAGTGGCTCATGCGCCGCACAGCAAAGGCGCTCCCATCGCAGCTCTTTGACGGCTACGACGCGGGCCATTGGGAGCACAACGACGGCGCTGTCAACATTCGTTCGCAGCTCCGGCCGTGGTTCCCAAAGCCGAAAGAACTCTCGACTGCAACTGCGACCGACCACATGGACCCGCACACGCGGTCGCTGCCAGCAACAGGCACCGCAGCCTTAACGTCAGCAACAGCGCTCCCACCGCCGCTTGCGCGATGCGACTCGCACATCTCGATCCGCGACTTTGACCGCGAACGTAGCGACGCGGACGCGGACGCAGTCGCGGCTGACGCAGCAGCAGCAGCGGCCGAGCGGTTTGTCAAAGGCCGATGGTACGTCTACCGCGTCAATAGCAATCACTTTACCGGCACGCACTGGGACCGCGAGGCGCGGAACCTGTACAAGAGTCTGTTTGTGCAGATCGCAAACGAGTACGAAGGGGATAGTGATGGCGACAGTGTTGACGACGACGATGCAGCAACGCAGGTTGAGGATGATGGCAGTAGTGGTCGCGAGTAAGGCCGAGTAGCAGTTCGTAACGTATGTGTGTGTGTGTGTGTGTGAATGTGTGGGCAGAGACGGCTGGACGGATCTAGACTTGACGTCGCTTGAACACGGTGACTAAGGTAGCAAATGATGGATCGAGTGGGTGGCTGTCGTGTGTGCTCACAATCATCATCAGAGCTGCTGCTGTTGCTATCGCGCTCGCTCACGTCGGAACGGCATCACGTCTGTGAGATGGAGCGAATCGACGGGATGTGTTCACGGTATGGAGAAGCATCGAAGGTGATGACCGTGGATCGCATCGTGTGTGTGTACAGCGCTCTGTTCGCGATGACAACATGAAGCGCAGGTGATGGCGTCGATCTCGATGCGGCGCGAGTCTCGATTTGTACAGACGCTCGCGAATGTCTGATGTGACACACGCGCATAGCGTTGAAGTACCTATTGGTGTGGCCCACACACAAGATCTACCCAAATCACACACAAACGTACCTCCTGGGCCGATCGACTGCAGCAGCAGCAGTTGCACTCGCGATGCACGCACTCGCGATGCACGCACTCGCGAAGCAACAGCGTAGCTGGCACACATCTACCACTTTGCAACATGACGTCGCCAACTACGACGCAGACTGCGTTCCCAGTCGTCTTCATCCACGGTGCGTCCGAGTGCGTTTGTATCGCTGCTGTGTCACTACCATCGTCGTCCAAACAGCAGCAGCAGCATCATTGGGACTGACGTGAGCTGTTGCTCCACATTGTCCAGGCGTGTTTGGCTATGGCCGGTCGCACCCCGCGTGGGGCTACTTCCCACCGTATTGGCCCGAGCAGCACCTCGCAGACCTCAACGCGAACCATATCATCGTCGACGTCGGCACGGCGTCGTCCGACCACGACCGCGCATGTGAAGCGTTCTACCAGCTCGTGGGCGGCACAGTTGACTACGGCGAGCAGCACGCGCGCGACAAGCGCCACGATCGCTACGGTGAGACGTTTGTTACGCCACTGCACCCGCAATGGAGCGCGGATCACCCCGTGCACTTTGTCGGCCACAGCTTTGGCGCAACGACTGCGATCGAGCTGCACCAGATGCTCTGCAGCGACTTCTTTAACGTCGGCAGCGACCATCGCTGGGTCCGCAGCATCGTGAGCATCGCAGGGCCGCTCACGGGCTCGACGCTCACGCACATGATGGGCTTCCACGACAGCAAGCACGTGATGACGCGCTTTAGCATTGCGCACGTCGTCGGCTTTGTCTTTGCGCTCTGGCACAAACTGTATACAAACGTCCCCGTGCTGCGCGGCGCGTACGATCTGCGCATGGCGCAGTGGGCGCGCCACAGCGTCTACGACCTCATCTCGACGCGCGGCGTCGTGAGCGCGTCGAACGACACAGCGCTGTATGGCGCGGTGCCAGCTGTGCGCGTCCTGCGCAACTCGCAGCTCGCGCACATGGATAAGCTCTTCCTTATGAGCATCACGACGTCGCCGCGGAGTCTCAAGAATGTACCCGTGTGTGAACTGGCGCTCTTTACGCTTGCAATCATGCTAAGTGCGACCAAGTGGCCGCAGCAGCGCTGGCGACTGCTGAAGCTGCTTGCAAAGCTGCGTGGGTGGCTCGTTGCTGCGCTGCTCGTTGTGCTCTGGCGCCGCGTGCGACAGCTCGATGCGGCCAAGATGCCGTCGCTCGCAGGCCTCATGTGGCTCATGCGGCGCCGCGTGAACTCGTTGCCTGTCATTTTTGACGGTGCGTTTGTATGGGTTGTGTGTGTGTGCCTATATTAGCCTATATTAGGACATGACTGTAGCCGACATTAATGACTGGTGATCGCTGCAGGCTTTGATGCGGACCACTGGGAGCACAACGACGGCGCGGTCAACATCCACTCGATGCTCCGGCCGTGGTTCCCGAAGCCAGCTGAAGCGCTGCGCGACGCACTCTCGGCCGATGCGCAGGCCGCATCGATCCCAGCGTCGGCATCGGCTGCGCACCTCGCGGGCTTGGACGCGCTGGTCCCAGGCGACTCGATCACGCGGTGTGCGTCGCACATCTCGATCGACGGCTTCCATCACGAAGCCGACGATAGTGGAGCAGCAGTCATCGACGCTGCTGCTGTCACGGACACGAGCGCTCGGCGCGTGCGCACGTTTGAGCGTGGGCGGTGGTACGTCTACCGCGTCGACAGCAACCACCTCGCAGGTACGCACTGGCACGGCGACGCCGGCGACCTCTACAAGAGCCTCTTTACGCTCATGGTGAACGCGTACGAGCGCGAAACAATCCCGGATGCTGTTGCTCCAGCACCGAAAGCCATGAGCCGCAGCCAGAGTGCACGGCAGTTGCCTCGACCAGCATCGTTTAACTGACACGCAAGTGAGCGTGGCAGACGAATAGAAAGTTTCGCGCGACTCGATACAATTGTAAAGTATATTGCGCGATTCTATGTTTGCAATGTCGGACTATGACGTGGCAGCTGTTTCCTATATTTCGGGAATCCAAACTTGAAGTTCGGTTTCCCGACATTTGAAAGTCAAGAGGTCCAAAACACAACAGACCTCCTCATTGCCGAATTGGACCCTTGATGTGCAGCACATTGACGACGACGTCGAAGATGGCAATGACGCTGCGTCGACCGCTATTGCTACTGCTGCTTGCACTTGCGCTCGCGCTGTGTCTCGCTCCGACTGCGAGCGAGACACTCACGCCCGATGGACTCCTGAGCAAACTCGACAAGCGTGACCGTGTGACGCTCACGACTGCCGACGGCGAGACAAAGGAGATCACTGTCGCCGAGATGGAGCGTCTCGCAAAGGAGCAGCACCGCAAACAGGCCGAGATGCAGCGCGAAGCGACTGCTGCTGCCGCCGCAACAGCAGGTGGTGCCACCGTCGAGTACAAAGAGGACGAAGCGACCGCGCCGAAGCGCAAGACCGAGCGCTTGGACGACATTAGCAAGCGTGACCCGCGCTTTGCGGCCAACATTGCGCTCGTGCAGCGCAGCTTTGCCGAGCTCCAGCGTCACGGGTACGCACGCGGGTACGTGCTCGCAGGCTTTAGCGAAAAGGATGAAGCAGCTGCTGCTGCGCGCACGCAAGCGACTGCACGCGCGATCAAAGAGCGCAAGGCAGGGCGGAGCGACTACGACGTCACGCTTTTGCTGCGGGCAAAGCGTGAGGCGCACGACACGGCTGCGCGCACAGGCACGAGCGCAACCAAGCGCGCGTTGGAGCCACTTGCAGTCGCGTACGAAGTGCGCGTGCGCGTCGACGCCCAAGGTGCGTGCATGTGGTCGCTAGGGCTCACAAGCGCTTGGCTCTGACGTGTGTATACGTTGGACTGCGTGGCGTGTATACGTTGGACTGTGTGGACGAAGCAGACGCGTTCGCAGTGCTTGCGGCCTGGGAACTCGATGCGACCGACGTGCGCAGCACGCGCCTGTCGGTCGGTACGCCCGATGCAACACCGTCGCCTGAGTCTCAGCAGATGACCCAGATGACGACTACGCCGCAGTGGTCACCGACGTGGTTCCTCGCTGCTGGCATTGCGCTCATTGGCGCGGGTGGCGTCGTGCTGTACACGTCGCAGCCGCCAGCACCACGTGTTGCGCGTCGTCGCAACTCGGCTGCTAACTGGGAACTCGTGACCGACGACAAGAAGACAAAAGCAAAGACAAAGCGCAAGCCACAGCAGGCTGTTGCAGACGCAAAGAAGACCGACTGATAGCTGCCGCCACCGACTGTGTATGCGTGGCCAGTGTGTGTGGATGGATAGGGATGAACGTGTGGTACAGACGCAGCCCGTACAAACGAAAAGATACACAACGTCCATTGCCTCATCATCCTACGTATAGACTGGCCAATTCGATTCGACCTCTCAGCACTGCCGCCTACGTCGCACTCGACTGACCGACTCACATGGAGCTGCTCGCACACACAGCGCCCTCACCATCTCAACCGAGCGCACGGGTCCATTCGCTCTCGCTCACATTATAAGCGCGTCTGGTGGATGTCCATGTGATGCTGCAAGTACGAGTCCTCGGTGTACGTAAAGCCCTTGAAGAGCTCCTTGTTGTAGCTCCCGACGACCGACGAGCCGCTACCGCCGGGTCGTCGGCCCATCGCAATGCCGCGCGCGTGGTTGTCCGGACTCACAACTGGCATCTCGGTGAACTCGCGGTCAAACTGCGACGTGTCCTCCGCGCTCGAGAACGTCGGGCGCCACGGCACCGGCACTTGGCCCAATGCAAGCGCGTCCCACTGGATCTCGGCAAAGAACGCATGGTGCTTGATCTCGCGCGCGTCGTCAGGGCCGGTACCAAGGCGCTTCGTTGGGTCGCGCTCGAGCAGCTTCGCGAGCAAGTCCTTAGCCTGCGTCGACAGGTACTTGGGGAACGTCAGGTCGCCTTTCCGAATCTTCTCAAACAGCCGATCGCGGTCGCGGCAGTAGAACGGCGGGAGACCCGTGAGCATCTCGTACAGCAACGCGCCGAGCGACCACCAGTCGACCGCGCGGCCGTGACCCGAGCGGTTCAGGATCTCCGGTGCGAGGTACTCGGGCGTGCCGCAGAACGAGTTCGCGCCGCTAAAGTCGTCCTGGATGCCCTCTTTCGACAGGCCAAAGTCGGTCAAGCGGATGTGGCCGTTCTCGTCCAACAAGACGTTCTCGGGTTTGAGGTCGCGGTAGATCACGTCGAGGTTGTGCACGTACTCGATCGCAAGCGTGATCTCGGCCGCGTAGAACCGCGCGCGTGGCTCGGGGAACCGCTGGACCTTGCCGAGGTGAAAGAAGAGCTCGCCGCCGGCGCAGTAGTCGAGCACAAAGTAGAGCTTGTCGGACGTCTGGAACGCGTAGTTGAGACCAACGATGAACGGATGGCGCACGTACCCGAGCACGTGGCGCTCCGTGCGCGTGTGCTCGACCTGGTTGCGCTTGATGATGTTCTCTTTGCGCAGGACTTTCATTGCAAAGATCGCGCCGTTGTCCTTCTTGCGCACGAGCAGCACCTTACCAAAACTGCCTTTGCCAATGACTTTGATCATCGTAAAGTCGTCGAGCTGCACCTTTTCGCGCCGCGCGTGTTGCTGCTGCTGGGCGGCCTGCTGCTGGGCGTTTGGGAACGCTGGCATGCCAGCTGCTGCTGCGAGGTCCGTGTTGTAGTCAAACGCAAACATCTGCAAAATATGCAAAATAAATATATAAACACGTGCAACGTGGATTTGCAACGTATAACAAAATTGTGAGTTGCAATGCGACGCAGATTTGTTGCACAGCAGCGCACTGCACACGCAAAATGCACACGTACATCGTCGTCGCGCAAGTCGTCGTGGCCGTGTGCGCTGTCATCTGCTGCATCAAACATCTCGTCCATCTGGAGTTACGTATGCAGGCGCAAGAGAGCAACGCACAGCAATGTCAGCACTCATCATGTAGACGTACGCACAACCACACACACACAAAACAGCAACGTACATCGAGTTCGCCAATGTTGTTGTGTGCACTGCCGTGTGCAGCGTGTGCGGCATTTTGCTGCAATCCTGGTGGCGGAATCTGCAACAAAGCAGCAAAAGCAGCAAAACAACAAAACAAAAGTGAGCAATATGCACAACAAAACAATGTTGTACAGAACAGCAATGCAATACACAAACAAACATATACAAAACAACGCACATTTGCTTCTGCGCTGACAAAGTCGACAAACACATGCGACGTGTAGATCGGGTGGTGGTGCAACAGCTGGATGATCCACATCGAGAGCTCGACGCGCGCGCGCTCGACGCTCTCGGGGTTGCGCACGTCAAACGTCTTGGGCGGGCACTGCGGAATGCCAGCAAACATCATGAGCAGCTACAGTGCCATGCGTCCAGCGACAAGCACCACGTGCATTTGCATTAGTGCGTTGTTTGCATCATACACAAGTCGAGAGGCATGCACACGATCAAGCAAGCATCAAGCGGCAGGCTGCTGCTGCTGCTGCTACTGGTTCTGCAACGTGCATGCAGGCAAGCACATACCTGGCTGCTGAGACGCTGGAAGCTGTCGTACCGGCGGTACACGGTCCAGCTATTGCAACCGCCCTGCTGCACGCTCACGTAAAACACCTGCACGCGCATATGCACAACGCACGTGCGTCAGTGCCGGCACGTAGCTGCGCAAGTGCGCGTGCATGCATGCGTATGCACTCGTGCGGCCCATCGACAAAGCAGCAGGGTGTGCATGCGCATGTGTGTGCGTGTGTTTGCACGCACCACGTTGTCGGGAAAGTGAGTGTCGCGCAGCACGCCGTAGCCGGTCACGAAGACGCTGAGTGCTGCCATGTCTGCTGTGTTGTGTTGTGCTGTGCTTTGCGCGTCACCGTGCGGTCTGCTGCTGGCTGCTGCTGTGGTCCGTGCGCTTGGGCGTCTGTGTGTGAGTGTGCGAAGCGAGTGCGCGAGCGCCAGCCAACGCGAGTGACTTGCGCTTTCTATCTGATCTGCTCGACCGCTTGTTGTTGCGCTGCTCGCCGCTCGGTTTCTGAAGACTGAGCGAGCGAGCGATGGCCAGCAGGCAGGCGGCTGCTTTTTCTTCTCGATCTGACCCACCACGACGCGCGGGCCATACAGCGCGCAAGAGTGCAATCGTTTTCGCAGCCAAGTATAGTGGAAACAAGTACACATGTGGAATCGGACACTGGGACACTCGAAAAAGAGCGACCGCCGCCTCCCTCAAGAGCACGCTCGCTCGTTCAGACTTCTTCTCGACACCTCGCATCGCATCGCATCGCATCGCATCCCAGCAATAGTAGCAGTAGCATGGCATCGACTGATTGACATCGCTCCATGGCATCGACCACGAAGTCATGCGTTACTGCTCACTTCTCACTTGCAACATGCGATTTGCATCGATTCAGAGAGATCGAGTGAAGCGAGAGCTCAGAAATCGGCGATTACAAGCTCAGTTACTGCGACCTCTGCTGGCTGACTCGATCGAATGGATTGGTCGACTCAGACACACAAGAGGCAGTCGTTGTCGCACTACCAGATGCCGCAAGACATATGCTAGGACATCATCGCATTTGGTAGCAAGCCCTCTGTTTCCATTTGCAAACGACCGAGCGACCCGCAGCTCGATATCGACGACGTCGAGCTAGCACGCTTCACAGACAAGTTGCGATAGTGTACGATGTATTGTACTGCGTGGTGCTTCGTGCGACCCTACATAGCACGTGATGCAGAGCCGGAGCGATACGTTGCGGTGTCCCGGGGTTGCTACTGTGGGAGCGACCACGATGCAGGTGGTGCCGCTGGTGGTGGTGGTGATGAAAAGCTGCGCAGCGATCGCGCAGCGCTGATCGTCGGTGATCGCGACCGTGCGAGGTGCAGCGACGGCAAGTCAGCACCGCGCACTGGCGACAGTGCTATGCGCTCAGGTATCGGTTCGGCCAGTTGCAGCGCAGTCGCAAACATCGCGCGCACACTCGATGTGCGCACTTGCTGCTGTTGTTGCTGCTGTTGCTGTTGCTGTTGTTGTTGTTGTTCCTGCTGTTGGCGCGTGGAGATCGCGTTTGGGAGTTGCTCGCGCTTGCCCGCGCGCTTCCAGAGCGCAAACTGGTACACGACCTTCTCTTCGCTGTCATCGAACATCTCGGCGTTCGCGTCCTCTAGCGATGGCTGCGGCTTCCCAAATGCGCCAGCGCGCAGTGGTGGCTGCGATTGTTGCATGTTGCTGTTGTTGCGATTCTTGTTGCTGCTACGCATAGACGTCGGTCGTTGCTCGGCGGTGGTTGGCAACGCCGCCGTCGATGGCGCTGGCATCGACCGAGCAAAGCCCATCTCTTTGAGCACGAGCTCTGAGATCGTGAAGCTACAGCGTCGCTCCTGGTTCGTCGTGCGCTTGGTCGGTACTGCAGCAGCAGCTGGAGCTGGAGCTAAAGCTCCCAAGTTCCTGCCATCTCTGAGCTCATCGCGCTGCTGCTGCGCGGATGCTAGAGCACCTCGTCTCGCAGTGTTCACCTGTGATGCTGTCGGTGACGCACGCTGTTGATTGGTCTCAAAGCGCGCACCACGTGTTTGCATCGCAATCGGTGATCTCTGGTCGCCGGTACTGACGGACCGGTGAGGCAGCGGCGAGCAGTGCAGCAGTGCGACCGGCGACCGGGACGACGACGACGACCAGGAACTGGGCCGCTCACTCGGCCGCTTGCCCAATGGTGCGCGCGGCGTGAGCGTGAGCGGCGACAGCGCCTCTTTGCTACTATGCGAGATGTGCTTGAGGCGCAAGTTGCGGCCGCTCGGGATGCGATGGAGCTCCACGAGCGGCTCAATACGCAGCGCATCGACTGCGCGCCCGCGACAGCTACTCGACGCGCCTTTGCGGCCAAAACGCGTGGGTGACTGCGTGGGCTTGAGTGGCGACGCGCTGTGCGGATCTGTGGTATCGCACTGCACGCGCAGGCTCGCGGGTGCACTGTAGTTACCGTACACGTCACGACTACTGCTGCTGCTGTTGTTGTTGTTGTCAGCGTGGTCATCATCGTCGTGTTGCTCGCTGAGACTACAACGCTGCATGCGTTCGTGACTGGCATCTTCATCGTCAGTGTCATCCATCGCGTCTTCGCCATCGTCGTCTCCGTCGTCGCGATCGCTGCCTCTGTCGTCACTACCGCTGTCGCTGTCGCACTCGTGGCGTGCTCGTCTGGCTGTCAGCGCCTTGCGCCGGATCGACTCGACGATGTGCAGTGCCGTATCGTAGTCGTCAGTGAAATCAAGCGCGCGCTGTGCACGCGCGTCGTGCGCCATGAGCGCTGTCGCTCAGCGCACAGAGAATGATGCGGTGGCGGTGGCGCCAAGACAACAAACGCGATCGAGGGACGAATAGGAGAGCAGAGCAGCGAGGAGGCAGGTGGAACCCGTGCGCACACGGCTACGTTGCGCACATGCAACCAGGACGCACGGTCGCAGACGACGTGCACGTAGGTAGTAGCAGGCAAATAGGCAGCAATAGGTAGACGGGAGGGCGAGATCTCAAATGGTGCGCTCATGACACATGGAGCCATTGCTGCTCGCGTTCGTTGTTGGCGTTATGCGCGACGCTTCGCGATGTGAAAAGTCTTTGGTTTGCGTCGAAATGCAAGTACAGATAATCGCGTAAAATTGCGCAGTATCTTTCGACTGTATTGTTGTGGGTAGCATGTTATCTTAGTCTTTGTATACAACAATCGATTGGTGTTCTTCAAGTTGCCAACACAGCAAACAAACGGCGGCATTCGAAGAAGCGCACTGGGGAGCGAGCATGTGGCGCAGCACAGGGCATCGCATCGGCCGCGCGCTCCGCAACCATGCGCTTCGTGCCGGTGCTACTGATAGCACTAGCCGAGGCCATAGCAGCATCGCTGCACACCTCGCGGTTGTGACTGCTGCAGCCGCAACGTTGGCGTGGACGCTCACAGACGCGTCGGATCCACTTGCGCACGCCCGTGCTGCTGCGGCACACGAGCCAATGAGTGCGACGCTGCACCTGCCGCCACCCGCTGCTGCGAGTGCAAGTGCAACCGCAAGTGCGACCCCTACTGACGCGACCGACAGCAGCAGCCGCAACAACAACAATCCGACCGCGCACCCTGCAGCGGCAGCCGAGAAGATGCGGCTCACGCGGCGGTTCACGCGGCGCCGCCAGACGCGCACGCACACGTTTGTGATCGTTGGCTCGGGCACGACAGCACACGCAGCGATCGAAGCGATTCGGCAAGAAGATCCGCTTGCCGACATCCTCGTGTTGAGCGACGAAGCCGCGCGGCCGCGCATGGACACGGACACGGACCTGCGCGACGCCACCGACCCGATCGCTGAGCCGCTCATGGAGACGTACAACGAGTGGCGTCGGCACTTGACTGCCAAGCTCGAAGACGAACCGAATGAGAGTAGCTCTAGCAATGCACAGCTGCCGCCGCCACTCACGCTCTTGCTCGACAAGACTGCGATCCGCTTTGACGTCGAGCGCAACCGCATTCACTTGGGCGACGGCACGGAGATCCGGTACACCAAGTGCCTCATTGCCGCGTCCGGGCAGCCGCGCCACTGCTACGTGCTCGACCGCCACCGCATCAGTTACGCATTGAAAGACCGCATCAACCTGTGTACGACACTGAGCGACTTTGCGCAGCTCGACCAACTCCACAAGCGCAGCGGTCCGGACGCCGTGCAGTCGGTCGTTGTCATTGGCGGCGGTTTCCTTGGCACTGAAGTCGCGACCGCACTCGCGACCGACCCGCGCAACGCACACATGCAGACGCGGCTCGTGTTTACCGAAGCCGCACCGACGAGCCGGTCGCTGCCGCTCTACCTCGCACACGAGTTGACTGCACGACTCGAGCGTGTTGGCGTCACAGTCGTCCCCGACCATCTTGTCACGAGTCTCAAGTGCGAAGTGAGTCCCGATAGTGACGAAAGCGAGGGAAACTGTCCGCACGTTGTCCTCGATGGCCTAGGGCAAGGGACGCGGACGCACAGCACTGCCGACTTTGTCGTGCTCGCGTCGACGCACACGGACCCGAACCTGCGCATTGGCCGCACTCCGAGTTTTGAAGTCGACGAAGCAACGGGTGGCATTGTCGTGAACGCGCAGCTCGAAGCGATCTCGGGGCTCTTTGTTGCTGGCAACGCAGCGAGTTACTTTGATCCGTACTTGGGGCGGCGCCGCGTCGACCGGTACGACCACGCGGTCAACAGCGGGCTCGTTGCTGGCCGCAACATGGTCGCGTCGCTCGCACCAACAGGTGGCAAAATGCAGAACTATCGCCATCAGCCGATGTTTCGGAGCCACTTGCGCGGCATTGACGTCGTGATCGAAGGCATTGGCGAGATCGACGCAACGCTCCGGACCGTCGGCGTGTGGGTCGAGCCACCGACTCGCAGTTCTACGGTAGCGGCTGCGACGCACCAGTCGCTTGGCGGAGCTCGGGACCAACGCGAGACGCCGCCTGTGACACTCGATCGCGGCGTCGTCTACTACCTCAAAGGCAACAAGATCATGGGCATCTTGCTCTGGAACGCATCCGATGTGCTCGAGAGCGCAAAGCAATTGCTGCTCTCGCGCCCCGAGATGCACGACAACGTGCTTGACGAACTCGCGCACGCGATCTCGCTCGCACCGTCCGACTGGCTCCACGTCGTTGCGACGTGAGATGCGACGTCGGTGCGGTTCGTAGCGACCAGTTGAGTGCTGTTGAAGTCGAGTGAGAAGGATTGGATGGCGAGTACGTGCGTGTGGGTGTTGGAAGCAGCTATCTGTGGATGCACGAGGGACTCTAAGCAGCAGCAGCGAATCGATTTGAACCCACGAGTGCTCGCAACTGTCGTGGAGGCAATGAGTCGTTGTTGCCGTTACCCTTTGGATGATTCTACGGACACTTCGTAGGATGTCGAGGGGAACTTGGCGAGATATTACAGTAGTACATCCAAGTGGCCGCCAGTCACGCCTACCAATCAATCACAGCGCTTCGCAGAGCCGATATGCATGCAGTGCGTGCAGTACAGTACGACCAGGACGCGTGTGATCACGCATGCGCAGCGTTGCTAGTTCACACACGCTACCACTTCGCTCGCTCTGATGTCAGCTACCGCTTGTCAACAACTCGCTCGCCACAGCTACTCGACTGTGCTTGTTGCATCGTAATGCGCCATGTCATCCTGCGAACGCCAT
>JAADWX010000818.1:0-13879 GCA_023336405.1 Globisporangium echinulatum | reverse complement strand
TGTAGTCGTAACGATGACCCTTCGGTTTGGTTTGCTCTTGTACAGAGAGAACGACAACGATACGTTCGAGTATAGTAGCGTCGAGTGACTCGATACGCCGCAGCAGTACATGGCCAACCTAGATCAGCTACCGAGTCGAGTAGATCAGGATCACAGGATCATGCGTGATGTGTAGCACCAAGACTCAACGTACATATACATACACACGAGCCGTTCACTGCGATGCGCTCGTACGTGTCATTGCCAGTCTCGACGCACGTGCCGTAGAGCTCGACGTAGTGCACATTTGGACTCGAACGCACGCGATGCGCCTGTGCAGACGTAGACCTTAAGCTATCACGACGCTGCAGCAGCGATCGTTGTCTGCAGTGCGAGCTTGCCAGTCGCGTCAAAGTAGAGATGTGCGTTGTGGCTCGAGGCAAGACGCATAAGCACCAACAGTCGACACTGCTGTCAAGACGCCATCACAGAGTTGACGAACGACACATCTATTGAGTGGAAGGGCGTAGTAGTAAGCAGTAGTTGGACGCTAACTACAGGGCTTTCTGCTCTACAGCTTCTTCTGCACGACCTGCGCAATACCGTAGCCAATGAGTCCGACGACCGACGCGCCGAGGAACTTGATGCTGAACGGCACACCGAACGCCGGCACCGGTGGCACGGGGATGTTGCCCGGGTCCTCGTACAGCGCGACCTTGGTGTACTTGGCGTCGCGTACGATCGCAGCCGCGCGGCGACCGGCAACGAAGCCGTCTTCGTGGAAGCCGCGACCGAGCCACGCGCCCGAGAGCGTGATGCCGTCTTCGCGTAAGATGTCGTCCTGCGGGATGCAATCGGCGAGCAGGCGCGGGTGGTCCCACCGGAACGCCGAGATCGTCGACTCGGCCGTCGGTTTGCGACCGGTAAAGTCGTGTGGCGTGATCGTGACGAACACGTCCTTCTTGCTGTTGAGGCGCTGGATGCGGTTCATCCAGTACGTGAGGATGTACTGGTCGTCGTCGGTGATGAGCACGTTCCAGGAGCTCCAGACCTTCTTGATTGGTGGCAAGAAGCCTGGGTCGCGGTGCACGTACATCATGCTCTTGTGGAACTCGTAGCGCATGAGCGACGCGACGCCCTCGGGACTCCACGGGATCATCTTGGCGCTCTCGTCGGCGTGCGTCGCAAGCACGACGTGATCGCACTCGATGCGCTCGCCAGTCTCGAGCACGACAGCTTTGCCGCCCTTCTCGACCGTTGCGACTGCTGCGTTGTACCGCACGGTACCGTGCTGCTCCTCGGTGAAGTACTTGAGGAACGGCTCGATGTAGCCCGAGCCAATGTACCACCAAAAGTGCTTCGGGCGGTCCGTGCGACGCCCAAGGGCGCCGAGGATGACTTGCCAGAGCGGGATGTAGAGCGAGTTCGAGTGCGTCTTGAGGCACCGGAGGAACTGCGTCGCGGGGAGGTCGAGGACGTCGTGCTTTGGGATCGTCCAGAGGATCGAGACGAACGCGAGGAAGTAGTGACGCACAAACTCGGGTGAGTACGAGCTCTGCGCCGCCCACTCGCGCGTCGTCAGCTTGTCGTCCTTGACTGGCATCGTCATGAGCTCCATCGTGAACTTGTAGATGTCGATGAGGATGCGCCAGACGCGGCGGTCAAAGAGGCCCGCGATGCCTTTGAACGGCGCACGCGACGAGAACTGGACGTCGCCTGGGACGTCGGATGTGACCGTGAGGCTCATCGGAATGCGCTTGCGCGTCGTGCCGTCGGCCTCGGTGATGCCGAACGAGCGGAACCACTCCTTGATGTTCGGGTTCGAGTCGCCAAACATCATGAAGCCAATGTCAACGAGCTCGTTGTCGATCTCCATGTTGTACGTGTGTCCGCCGAGCGTCGCGTTCTTCTCGAGCAGCACGACCTCGTGGCCGTCGCGTGCGAGGTGGTACGCAGCAGACGTGCCGCCAATGCCCGAGCCAACGACGACAACCTTCATGGTGACAGTGTGGATGGACGGCGGACGAACGGACGGACGGACGATAGGGGGAAAGACGTGCAAGTAGCGACGACGACAGCACTTGCGGGGAAGCGTGGAAGAGCGGGAATGACTTGCTGGATGGCAGCGCGCACGTTGTGCTGCCCGCCGGTCCGATCGATTGATCGGCCGTGAGGCGGCGGCCGTCGATCCACGACGCACGTGAATAGGGCACAACTGATGACTAGCAACTCAACTGCCCAACCAGCCAATGAGCGTGCGCCACTCGAGCCGATACAAACTCCAGATGCCCTCAAGTAGCAACGCGAGTCCCGACTCGTAACATGTGCGTTTCCAAGGACCATGGAGCGTGTCTATCTGCGTCGAGGCATGATCGAGACTCGCACAAGTCGGCAGCGATTGACGGCGGACACCGCTTGGCGCACCACACGAGTGCAATTAAGCGCAAGCTTGCGGATTGAGAAAGCTACGTTCATGCGTGTTCACGCCACATCAGCATTGCTATCAGCATTGCTTCTGTTGATGCAGTGCGTCGGATTGGTAGAGCGTTGTCCCGCATCACCCACAGAACACGCATGCACCGCGCCAAGATGCACTTGCAAACGGTGTCTCACGTGTGGCAGCAGCGATCCAACAACTGACTGGTGGTCCTTGAGGAGGCGCTATTGACAAGCAGCAGCGAGAGTAACGAAATTGCATTTGGGTGAGGCAGGCAGGCATGAGAGGTTGCAGTGTATCGCCAAGCTCCACATGCTCATCAATGCAAAGAGATTGTGCAAGGCATTAAGCAGGAACTTGGTAACAGCAGATGGCAGATCGATCGAGGTTTAGAGCATTCACTGTCGAGGTGGTGCCATTCATCACGCGAGTTCGACATCAACACATCCCTTAAAATTGGCAATGCGGCCAAAATACTGAAAAGCAGTCACTGACTTACGCACCAGTTGCTCGATTGCAGTGATGACAAAGACACGTGTGGTCCACAAAGAAACGAGGAAACAAGCAATGCAATTTCACAACTTGCTGAAACTCTTATTTGTGGCCATGTAGAAATGCGATTTTCTACTCCATACAACAACAATGCATAACACGCGCAACATGAAATGATACTCCGTCAAGTCTGCACGAACATGTGTCACAGTTTGATGTAGTTGAAGTGCACCGCAAACGTGCGAATCGGCAAGATGCTTGATCGTTTGGCGGTACAGCACACCTTACAAGGATGTCCGCTTACTGGCTAATATATATATATATATATATATATATATGCAAGTATTTGCTAGTACAAAGTCGCAGTTTTAAGTGACTCTTTACGTTTGACTGCTGAATGTGGTTACTTTTTTGAACATTTTCTTTGAATGTAACGTAAGATGTTTTGTCAATCTCATGAGAGGTTGTTTGTAAATGTAAAAGTCGGCAAGAGTGGCGGTTTGCAAAATGCAACGGACCGGGATTAGCAACCTCCTATTATCACATGTAATTGAACGTTATTGTTTACTGGGCTAATATATATGTATATGTAATTATTTAGATGACATTATAAAAT
Organism: Globisporangium echinulatum; assembly: GCA_023336405.1. Taxonomy (NCBI): domain Eukaryota; phylum Oomycota; class Peronosporomycetes; order Pythiales; family Pythiaceae; genus Globisporangium; species Globisporangium echinulatum. Next base: position 10,355 of record JAADWX010000818.1, on the reverse strand, counting down.
GGCATAAATTGAGCAACTCTATGGCAGAAACATACATCTAACAAACGTTCATCCTGTGAGAAGAACGTTGCTACTCCTGGTGAAGTGTCGAGCGTATCTTTGACTCGGTATATAGCAATACACAGTTCGCTACTTTGGTTTTCATGTAACTTTGGATGTTAAGATGGTATAGTCAATCACTCGAGTGAATGTTTGAGGATGTTACGGTCAGCGAGAGTGGCGGTTTGCAAACTGCAACAGTCATTCGATTTGTATTTCAAGTGCCGACGAATAGCAGTTTTATAAATATGGTATGATCGTTGGTTGAAATGACAAAAGTGACGCCTGAGTTCTCGTTCGCTCACTCCTCTGCCTCGCCAGTGCGAGCGAGAGAGAGCGAAAGACCAGACAAGCGCGTGAAAAGCGAACGAACCGCCTGACGCACGCACGCCGCACCAGCATCGACACTTCGCCCCGTTACACCACCACGACGATGACCAAGCACGCCTGGCGCTCGATCTCGCGCAGTGTGCTCGTGTTCACGAATGTGCTCTTCCTGCTCCTTGGCTCGGTGCTCGTCACGCTTGGCGGTGCGTGCGTTATGTTGCTTGCCTCGCTGTGTGTGTATGACTGTTGCGTAGTATAGCCGCGATCGTGCAGCATGGCTCACTGATCTACACGTGCGTACACATATACATGCCTAACAGGCTACATGGTGTCGCTGCCGGACGTGAACGAGTTCTCGGACGGCGGCATCACGAGCGCGATCATCACGTGCGGCGCGCTGATCATCCTCATTGCGCTCCTCGGGTGCTGCGGCGCGCAGTGGGACAGCAAAGTCTTTCTGTTCCCGTACGCGATCCTCGTTGCGGTCTCAGTCGTTGCGCAGCTCTCGCTCGCAGGCTTCATGTACCACGTGCATGGGTCGCTCGTCGAGGTCGCCAAGAGCAACTTTGACCTCTCGGTGCTCGCAGCCAACGACCAAGCGATCCTCAAGTGGATCAACCGGCGGTTTAAAGCTGCGTACAACCACTGCGGCCTCGCAGTCGACGTCGACCTCACGCGCAGGCACCACGCTTTGACGGCGACGTGTGCGAACCCGGACTCGGCGTGGTTTGCAACATTTATTGAAACAAATTGTCGCATTGGCGCACCGCAATTAGTGCCAAACAGCGACTTTTTGAAATGCGCAGGTGCGACATTTACACTCACAGACGCGATGACGCAGCATGCGATGCTGTGTGCATGCGAAGCGCGCATGATCACGTGGGTCGACGACCAGTCACTGCTCATTGCAGTCTTCATCTTTGCGATCGTGTTCTTCGAGATCGCGCTCGTTGCGCTGTCGTGCTACGTCATGTTTGCACGTCGTGGGCGGCGTCACGGCTACCAGGAGATCCGCATGCCCGTGAAACAGACGCAAGGGCCGTTCAACCCGCACCCGCGCAACTTTTACGGGCAGTCGCAAATGCAACAACCAGCTGATCGTCAGCCGTTAAATGCGCAGCAGACGCAGCAACAGTCGTACGCTGCATTTGCACCTGCGACAAATGCGCCGTATCCGTACAACAACCAGCAGCAGCAGCAGTCGGATGGACGCAATGGCAGTGCGAAGCCGATCATGGGGCCATCGATCTGAGCTGCCGACGCAGTTGCAATTGAGAGTGTTGAACGAGTCGTAACGTTGCATGGCGCATGGACAACAACGGATGAGGTGAACATGAGTTGAAAACGAGCAAGCTGCAAGAATGAGACAGAATGAGTGATGCGTGGGGTGAGGATTTTGAAACGATGCACAGAAATGAGTGAATAGCAACGCAGTTCATTGGTATATTTGAGTGTGATCGAGTTGCTAATTTGACACCGCGACCACATCGCGTAGTGTCGAACACCGATACAGCAGCAGACGCAAGCGAATGGCGAGTGTGTTTTGCATTGCATGAAGAACGAAGAGGTAGTTGAGAGACGAATGCGAATGTGATGAAATCAGATGAAGATCGAGAGGCTGCAGCTCATGGTCCCAAGCGCGAGTACGAGCACGCCGAGTGCTGCCGCCTTGTCACGCCGTCGCGCGTCGTCGCGGCAGAGCTGCCAATAGAACACAACCGGCAAAACAGTCGAGAGCAGCGTCGTCGGTATGAGCAAATACCCAAAGATGTCGAGTGCGCTCGGTGCGAGTGCGTAGCTTAGAGCCAGCGTCAGCAATACGAGCAGCGAGCGGCTCGCGAGTTGTACGACAAGCGTGACGCGCTGTGGACTGCAGCAGCCATTGGTATCAGCATCTGTATCAGGACCACCTGCATCTCGGCGGTCATCGAGTGCGTTCGCCTGGACACTCGGCAATGCCGAGTTGCCACCGCTGGTACTGGTGGTACCAAATTCATTGGTACCAAAACTATTGGTATTGGTACTACCGAACGGCACAACCCTCAGCAGCCAAGTCTCAAGCGCACGCTCGAGCGGAAACAGCGCGACCGTGTACGAGAGCAGCAAGTGGATCGTGTAGAGCACGACCGTGAGGTTGCGGACGACTGCGTTGCGCATGTTGAAGAACACGGGCGCCTGGAGCGAGTCGCCGTACACGGCAAACGTCACGACGCAGATCGGCACGTACAGCAGCGCCATCGCCGCCCACTGGCTGCGAATGACCACGCGCGCACTCGCACGGTAGTCGTCCATTGCGTTGTACACTGTTGGAATGAGCGCATGGACAAAGAAGCCGCTTGCAAGTAACGTAAAGCTGTACGAGAGCTTGACTGCAGAGCTCGCAGTTGTGAGGTCCGGTGTTACAAATTCAAATGCCGGTGTCGCTAATGCAATCTGCGTGAGCGGGTACATTGCGTCGCCAAAGATCACGGCTTCGATCCAGAACGCGACCGCGACGTTCAGTGCCGAGATGAGGGCGAGTGCCCGGAGGGACTTGACAAACACGTGGAGCCAGACGATCGCAGTCAGCAACACGAGCGCAGTCGCGGTCTGAAGACCCGAGACGCCGGCGATGCACGCAGCAGCGAGCGACAAATAGCCTATGGAGATTGAAGGAGATAAGGAGGTCAGAGTCAAGATACACAGTATATGCATATCCATATAAACGGACGTACCCGTGCACGTGATGAGGAAGCATGCGTGGACGAGCACGGCCGTTGCGATGCGACCGACGCGGCCAAAGCACTCGTAGCCAACGTCGCAGTACGACACGCTCGCGCCGCTCGACCAGCGCACGACGTCCATCGCTTCAATGAGCAGCCGCGTCGTGAACGCACTGACAGCAGCTGCGAGCACGAGCAAGAGCACAGCGTACCAGTCGATCTCGACGAGCGCGAGCGGCAGGCAGAGCATACCGGAGCCGGTCATGAACGACACGAGGTGGAACGCGCTCTGCCAGCTGCTGAGGCGGCTGTTGCCTGCAGCGCGCTGGCTGTAGCTGCCGCCGCTCTTGTGACCACGTCGCGCTGCACCGAGCGAGCCATAGCCACTCAGCGATGAGCTGCTGCCGGCCGAGAGTAGGATGTGGCGCGAGTCGGTCTCAAACACGCTCTGGAGCGGCAATGCCATGCTGTCGGGGCTGCTGCTGCCGCGCGCCGATGCGATCAGCCGCTGTGACTCGCGCGGTCGAGCTGCAGCCATGATTGAGAGATGCTGTGAAGCGCGTTGGCGCGGACTAGAGCGAGAGCTGTTGTCGTGCGATGGATGTTGTGTGTGTCGTCAAGCGAGCAGTGAGTGGTCGAGCACGCAGGCTGCTGCTGTGTGTGCTGCTTCGCGGAAGCGGTCGCACGCACACGCACGCACGCACGCACGTGGACACAAACACTTTGAGAGCCTAATGCGGATCGCGCAGAGCCAGCCAGTCAGCTAGACAGCTGTGCGCAGCAGGAAACAGATCGTGCAGTCGTTCGTTTACAGCGAGCGGCTCAACAGTGTGGGAGCTGCTCAGCTGAGTGCACAAATGGGATCCTAGCATGGCAATGCATGAAATATGTCGCATTGAAATACATCTTTTGTAGTTGAGTGTAATCTATTGTTACGGATTACAGATGTGTGTACTACACGACAGTAACGCTCGCTCACAAGATCGATGACGACTAACGTGACTCGATGCAGACACTCGAGCGATCTACTCTCTCCTTGTGTCGGAGCCATGCACATGTCGGTAGCACCTCCATGTTTGGATCACTAGCCAGAGACATACAATCAGGTAGAACGCACGTCGGAGCCACACTCGAGTCAATCATACCGCACTCTTCATCAGTCTACGTCTCTCTACGTCAGCTTCTACGCCCCTCTACTCTCACTACGTCTACACTATCTACTCGCTGTCGCTGATGTCGAGGCGAAAGTGATAGAGCACGCGCAGCAGCAAATACGTCGCAAAGCCAATGAGGAAGCCCGCACCCGTGTTGAGACCGAGTGCAGCACCAGCTGTGAGCAAGAGCAAGAGCGTGTCGCGCGCGTTCGTTGCGTCGATCTTGAGGCCAACGGCTGCGAGTGTGAGGCCACTGAACACGAGCAAGACACCGAGCACGGACTGCGGAAACACACCAGTTTGCAGTAGCGTGACGCACGACGAGCCAAAGAGGAGCGCAAATGCGACTTTGAAGACACCCAAGACGACCATTGCGAGGCTACTGCGCGCACCAAACGCGTGCTGCGACGCGAGGCCGCCGGCGCCGTGGCACACTGGCAGCATGCCAAACCACGTAAACAGGAGGTTCCCAGTCGCAATGCTGCAGCAGATGCGGCGGACACCAGCTGGCGCTGTATGTTTCGGGAACAGGTCGGCTGCAAGCGACTCGAGCGCGACGACACTGTTGAGCAGCGTGAGCGGCAGCTGCGGCAGGAACAAGTACGTGAACGCCCGTTGGAAGTCCCGCGCAGTTGGGACAACAGGCGCCACGAACGTCGGACCGAATGAGAGCGTCGGCAAGTTGTACGAGCCTCGCAAGTGCGTGTACTGGTACACAGCGACTGCCAAGCCATAGATAAACAACAGGAGCGCAATCGGCACGCGCTTGCTCCGGAGGAACACGACGCAGAGCGCACCGAGTACAACCGATACGAGAACGCTGTCGACGCCATACCAGACAATGTCGGTTGTCGCTTTCGCCTTGAACGGCGCGGTCGCGGTCGCTGCCGTGAGGTCGAGGTCGCGCACGTACGCGGCCTTGAAGCCGCTCATCATGATACTGATCCCAACGCCGAGCTGAATGCCACGAACGATCGACAGCGGTACAATCTTGGACACGACTGTGATGAGGTTCGTCGCTGCGAGGAACAGCATCGCAGTGCCTGAGATGATGCCGGCCGCGAGGATTTCGGCGTTCGAGTAGTGCTCGGCGATCGCAACGGCCGCGATCGTCTTCATTGGCTGCACGGGGATCGGGACGTTGAACGTGAACGAGAGGCTCGCAGTGAACACGCCAGCGAAGAACAGCGCAGGGCCAAACTCGATCTGCGGCGCGCCGTTCACGCGGCCGATCGACAGTGCGGTGAGCAATGGCAGGAACAGGCCAATGTCACCAAACGCGCCCGAGACCTCGGACAGCGTGGCAAACTGCTTGAGGTACGCAAACCAGCCAGGGCGGAGACACATGAACGCGCGCTGAAGGAGCGGCTTTCCGTCCGTCGGGCCGATCACAGCGTCGAATCGGTCACTGTCGCGATTGTGCAGCAGCCCCTCGCGGTTCCCCGGCGAGCTCGCGCGCGAGTATCGCTCGCCATGGAACGCGTTCGCAGGGCTCTTGATCTCCATCTTGTGCGTCAGTAAGTGTGAAAGTGAGTGGTGGCATACAGGGTCTCGTCGGCAGGAGCGTGTCTGGACAGCGGCGAATGTGCAAATGACGAAGTGCTGGATTGGATGAGCATTGATGCGACTGTCGCTGATGCTCAGAGGAATCAAACTGTGCAGAATCTGTACATCATCTTAAGTACGACCACGCACTCACAAGTGCGAGTGTATCCAACACCAGCACAACGCGTACATGCACCATCCGTTTGTATCGTTGTGTGTATTGTGTGTCGTGTGTGCCACTCCCTTCCAGGGACGAGCAAGCAAACAAACGAGTAGTAGCGCCAAGCTACCCAGACTCAACCAGACCCACTCGACAGCGCTCACCCATCAGCATCACTGTATCTGCATCTGCGACCTGACTGTCTGGCTGGTATCACCATTATCAAGCTGTCGGAGCCAGTAGCATCAATCACTGCAGCAACCGACTCTTCCATTCGCGCTCCCTTTGTCCAATGCGCAAGACGACTGCTTCGCCATTGCACCTATTGCGGCTGCGGCTGTGGCGGCTCCCACTCAAACGGCTCGGGTGGCTCGGCCTCGTTCTCGGCACCAGCTGCAGCAGGCGCTTTGACGACGTCCACGTCCTCCTTTTCGTCTGGGGTCGTGTCGCGCAGCATGATCACACCGGCCGAGCGCTGCGCCGGGAGGATCGGGACGTACCGCTGCGCGAGGTCAAATGCGACGACCGTCTCCTGCGCGAGCGTCACGCGCGCTGGCGTCGTGAACGTAAACGACGTCGGCTCTTTAACGGCCGGTGTGCGCTTCGACGCTGCTTTGTCCGTCTTGTCGGACTTGTCTGTCTTGTCCACACTGTTGTCAGCGTCCACGTCCATCGCGCTCGCATCGGCCGCCACATCGTCGCTCTTATCACCAGTAGCACTCGTTGTCGTCGTCTTGTCATCTGCCGCTGCCTCCACAGTCTCCATCTTGACGTCGCCATCCGCACCAACACTCTTGTCGCCATCCGCCTTCTTGTCGTGCTTGGCCTGCCGCGCCTTCGCCTTTGCAGTCGTCGAGAGCACAGCGGTCGCCACCAGCTCCTTCTTCTCCTCTTTCTTCTCCTCCAACCGCTTCGGTGGCGCAAACGCCGACGGTTTGCCGTTGCAGACCATCGTGAACGCCTTCGGGAGCTTCAGGTCGCCCGTGAGACCGACTGCGAGCGTCGGCGCGAACGACAGCGACAAAAAGTTGAACAGCGGGTACCAGAACCAGTGCTGCGCCCAGACTGCGAGACCGACGACGGCCGCCATCTTCGTGAACCCCATGTGCGATTGGAGCGAGATCACGACGTTCCGGCCACCGGCGTCGAGGATGCCCTGCGCGAGCACAGCGCCCATCTTGGTCATCGTCGTCGTGTGCTTGTCGCTAATGAGCTTGAGGATGCGGTCGCGAATTGCTCCGACCTTCGGGTTCCGGCCCGCCGACTCCTGCATCACGACCATCGCGATCGCAATCAATGCGCCTTGGCGCACGTAATCGACCGCGTCGTCGAGCAGCGGCTCAAGCAGCTGAATCGCTTCGTTCTTCGCCGTGCCAGCGCACGCAATGCCGACGGCAATGCACGCACCGTAGCGCACGTGCGGGTTGAAGCTCTCGGCGAGCAGCGACACGAGCTTCGGCACCTGCACGGGCGTCCGGAACAGAATGAACCCGAGACATGTGACGGCCGCGCGGCGCACGTCGTCCGACACGTCGCTGACCGCAACGTGCAAGAGCCGCCGGATTGCCTTGTTGTTCGCCGTGCCGACGTACGCCATTGCAATTGCGTAGATTCCGCCGTAGCGCACGAGCGGGTCCTTGTCGCGCACGAGCTGCTCGATCACGGCGTCGGCGTGCTCCTCGCGCTCGTACTGCATGAGCGCAATGCCCAAGACGCAGCCGCGGATGATCTTCTCGTGCTTCGTGTCGTGCGCGTACGCGAGCAGGTCCGTGACGACGTCGCCACCACGAAAGTCGCTGCCAGCACCGAGCAGCAAGAGCCCAATGCCGAGACCAGCGGCTTCACCGGCAACGGCCGAGTCCGTGAACAGCACGGTCTTGAGGTCGTCGTAGATCTCGAGGTCGTGCGACGCGAGCGCGCAGAGTCCAATGCCGAGCGCCGCGCCGTGCTGCACGGTCTCGTCGGCCGACGTGTTTTTCAGCGCGGCCTTGAGGTACTCGAGCGTCGGCTTGCTGTGCGCACCAGCAAACCCGCGGTTCACATGGATCAGTCCCATCGCGTACAGCGCGCCGCCCTCCGAGTACGGAGACGCTGAGTTGCCGTTCTGCGGCAGGTACGGCGCGAGCAGCGCCATGCTCTCGCGCACGTGGCCCTTGTGCACGACGCCGAGGCTCGCAGTCGCCGTGAACTTGGCCCAGTTCGTAGCTTTGCCGAGCCACTCGAGGTTCTCGCGCAGGAACGCGTCCGCTGTCGTGCCGCTGTGCATGTACGCGTGCGCGATCACAGCTGCGTGGTGCAGCACCGAGTTCCGGTTCTCGACTGCCGTCTTCACAGTCTTCATCACGAGCGGGTCCGCGTCGTTCTGCCGGTACAAAAAGTCCAAGTGCAAGTCCGCGACAAAGTCGCCCGAGAGGATCAGCTTGAGCTTTGCAAGCCGCGCCCAGTAGTCCGATGGAGCACCAGCTGGAACCGGCATCGGCTCCGTCGACACTGGCACAGGGGCCGACGTCGCAGCTGGAGTCGCAGCTGGAGTCGAGGCGCTACTCGCATCCGGTGCAACGACCTCTGGCGTCGGTGTTGGCGCTGGCGTCGGCGACGGCAGCGCGTCGTGCACACGCAGCAGAAACTTCTGATTTTCGTTCTCCGCGAGGTCGAACGCGACTTGGTACGCCACGAGCGCGTCGTTGGCGTCGCCCTTGACGAGTCCGTGCAGCACGTTCGTGACTTCAGCAGCGTCGCTCAGGAGCTGGAGGCACTGGCACAGACTCGAAACGGCGTGCGGCGCGTGCGACCGGTAGAGCTTGACCATCGCCTCGACGACCTGGAAGCGGAACGCGCGGTGTGTAACGACCGACTTGCAGAGCTCAAAGCAGTACGCGAGCGCAGCTGCGACGTCCGGTGAGCGCTCGAGACACGCCGTGACCTGGTCGAGTCGCCGCGCCTCGAGCGCAACGCCGAGGGCCTGCTTGAACTCGCCCGAAGCGTAGCAGCGCTCAAACATGCGCTCAACGACAGCCGTGAGCCGTGGGTCAATCGTTGAAGCAGATGCTGCGTCACCATCGTCGTCCTTCGACCGCAGCGCAATGTACTCGTCGATGCACGTTGCTGCAGTAGGTAGGCAATCCGTCAGTTAGTACGTCGGTCCAATCATCATCAACACGTCCACATACACACATCAACACACGTACCGATGATCGTGTCCGTGTACTGCGACTTGTTGTTGATATCAAAGTACTCGCCAGCGCCGAGCGCAAGGCGCAGCGCGTCGTCGTACTCTTCAAGGTGAAAGAAACACTGAAGACACATACATATCCAGAGCAATAGGCATGAGGGTTGGACCCATAGGAATAAGAATGAGAAAGGCGAGTGGGTCGCACCTTGGACGCAACGGACGCTGCGAGGTCCTTGTGCGAGAACTGGTCGTCGTCCGACAAGCTCTCAATGAGTGGGATCGCGTCGGCGATCTCGGCCCAGTGCTGGTCAACGACCTGGTGCAGCTTTTGCAGTGCATGCGTCTAACGAGACCATATCCGATAGGGAAATAATGAGAAAGTGCGGGTTGAGAACGGCAGCACAGAGCGATGCGAGTGCGCATGGGACGCACCTTGAGCGCATAGTCGTCTTCCTCCAGCAGCGCCAAGACGCCAGCAGCTGTCATGTCCCCACATACAAACACACAGAAGATCCAATGTGAGTCCTCCCATACACAACGCGCACAAATGGCGAAAGATCCATCCGATCGTATCGAAAAGAGAGGGGCAAGACATCCGCACACAAACACAGGCACATGCATGCACATGTTGTTACACGAGAGAGGAAGCGCTATCGGCTGCATGCACGCACCGGAGGTCGTGGCAGAGGTCGCGGTCATCGTGTCACGCCGCTCAGGGTGTCGTCGTTGTCGTCGGCTTCTTCGCTCTGCTTGCCGTCTGGAGTCCGCAAAGCAAAGCGTATCCGAAATTGCAGCAGCAAGCAAGCGAGGGAGAAGGATCGCCCTGGGTTTTGGCACTATCCGTTTACTTCATTCATCTTATGGAGTGACCCACATCCATTCAGGATTGCAACAATTGCGAAATTAGGATGCTTGTACCTATTGCAAAATGACAAGTTGTGGACAGCAACCTCTGACTATATGCAAGTCTGTGTCCGTCCAACACGTGCATGCCAGCGATGAAGCAGTGGACGGTGCGATGGATGCAGCAGACTGCATGGCGTTGCATTAGCATGACATCCGATCTGCAGTCTTTCCTCAATTTGCGTTCTGTCGCTACCGCACAAACTACAAAGCTCGTTGGTTGAAGTGGCCTTCGTTCCTTATGGCCGACTACAACCTCGAGTGCGGACTTGCACTCGACGGCGCTCGCGTCAAATGCAACGCACTTCACATCGCTCCTTACATCGCACAGGCCCAACAGCCAGCGACGTATG
>JAADWX010000817.1:0-13881 GCA_023336405.1 Globisporangium echinulatum | reverse complement strand
GCGCGCACACGAGGCCGCACCAGAGGTTCAGGAGGTTCGCAGCGCACGCGTCGCAGCCGCCGCCGCTGTTCTTCCCAAACACGCTCACAAGGAGCTTAAAGTTCTCCGCCATGCCCTGGTTCTGCTGCCACGAGCAGCACGTGGAACCCTTGTCCGTGCCGTTTGTGTTATGTGGTCACTCGCGACGACGGTCTTTGCGATCATCTGGTACCATCCCAACTGGCGTGTTCGAGGCTGTCATTTGCCCAGGTGGTGGGGCGCCTAGCGGTGCACTACTACCCGCCGCAGTTCGCAACGCCGCCGCCTGTTTGTCCTGCTGCCGCTTGCGTGCATTCGCAACCATGTGGCGCTCGCGCGCGAGCTCGTCGCTGTGGCAGTCGCGCTCGAGATGTGCTGCGAGCGTGTGTGCGACGATCGTCTCACCGCAGTCGCGCCACGGACACGCGACGAGTCGGTTGCGGCACTCGTTGTGGTAGTGCCGCTCGCTCGCGCGGGTCTTGAGCGTCGCGCCACACTGGAGTGCGCAGGTTGTGATCGCCTCTTTTGCGTTGTACTGCTGCACGAGTGCGTCGCGAAGTAGTCGCGGTGCGCACTGCTCGCGACGGTGCTGCTGCTCGTCGGTAAACCGATAGAGCTGTTGGCAACCGACTTCACGGCACGCGACCATGCGGTAGCGACACGTGAGTCGCTGGTGCGCGTCGAGTTGCGACAGTGGCAGTTGCTCGTCGCAGTGCTGACGGCAACTCACGACCGTGAACGCGCGGTCGTGTGCACGCTGTGCGAGTGCCTTGAGCGCCTGGTTGATGCGGCAGCTCGTCTGGTCGCGCAGCGACGGCGTCGGCGGCGGACCGATGTGGCAGCGAACGGCTGGCGAGTCGTACAGCACCCAGCGCGTGTGCGTGCACGCAGCGCGCGGAAGCGCAAGCGCCATGTCGTCTACGAGCTCACCCATGCCCTCCTCGAACGTCCAGTACCCGAGCAGCCGTGCGCCACACTTGGCAACTGGCAGCGTGGCGTGTGCAAACTGCGCGAGCTGCTTGGGCGAGCGGCACTCGCGCCAGTACCGCACCTCCTGCACGTAGCCCTGAAAGCTGCTCGCAGCCGGCGTGCCATCGTCGCTGACCTCACGACCACCATAGCTTGGTGCTTGGGATGGCGACGACGGCGCGCCGATGTAGCTCAGAGGCAGCTCAAACACGCCGCACTTCGTGCTCTGCAGCACGCCGTCGACGACGAGTCGGAGCTCGCGTGCGCCAGCGCTCAGCACGACGTGGACCCACCGACCGCGCGGCAGTGCGCAGCCCAAGTGTACCTCGCGTGCAGCTTGACTGCTGCTCGGCAGCGCTGAGCGGTAGAAAGTCACGACGCCGGCAGCACCGGCCACGAGCGCGATCGCGTTCTTGGCCGATGACGCGATGACGTGGCGACCCCGGCGCTCAAGCAGCTCGAGCGGCGTGTCGTTCGACGCGATTGCAAGTTTGGTGTCGACTTTGGCGAGCTCGCGCTCGTAGCGCCGGCGCAGACGCTCAGTCTCAGCATCGCTGCTGTCGGCGTCGAGCGCCGAGAGCTCGTCCTGCCACTCGGCGCGCTTCGCCAGCAGCTTCTTCTGAGTCGCGAGCGTCTTCTGCCGCTCGGTGCTGCCTGCTCGGTCAGCGCTACTGCTTTCCTCGGCCGTGTTTGCCGCCCAGCGCTCGAGGTCGCTCAGCATACCGAGCTCGTCTGCAGGCACGAGCTCAGCGAGCACTGGCGCCGCCTGCAGGAGCTCCGCAGTCTGTGCGGCGATCGCTGCTGAGAGCTCGTGCAGCGCATGCGCGTCGAGCTCTTGCTGCTGTTCTGCAGCGCGGAGCAGACGCAGCGCTTCGGCGAGCAGCACGCGGATCCAGCCCTTCGCGAGCGTCCCCGCCTTCTGTGTCGCCTGCATGCCAGTCTCGGCAGCGTTGAAGTCATCTGCGAGGTCGCGTGCAGCTGCAGCGAGCTTCGTAGCTGTGAACTTGGACGCTGTCTTGGCAGTTGTGCCTTCACCACTTACTGGTGTTGCATGGGGTTTGCGCTGCTGCTTGAGCGCCTTGAGTTTCTGCTTGCACGCCGCAGCCTGCAGTCGCCAGCGCTCGTATTCGCGCGCGCTCTCGGCCTGCACGACGCGCTGCAGCACGCACGTCCGGATGAGTGCGAGGATCTCGTCCCGCACCTCGACGAGCCAGACGTAGTATTCGGCGGTCCAGGGCGGCGACAAGTCGGTGATGCTGTTGCCAGTCGTCGTGTCGCTCACGCTCGGAAGCGCGATGCTCGACACACCACCGGTCGCGAACTGCAGCATCGAGCGGTCGTGCGCAAGCGTCGCAAAGTCCTCGTGCACATGTCGGTCGCGCCAGCGCAGTCGCGCGCGACAGCCGTGTGCTGCGTTCTTGCAGCTCACAATGCGGCTCACGCACTCGTCGCGCCAGTGGCGTGCGAGCCGCCGCAGCGTCACACTCGCACCGCACTCGCGGCATGTCGTCGCTGTGTTCTTCATCCGCGCGCGAGCCGCCAATGCGTCGCGCTCGAGCGTCACACTACATGCAGTGCGCAAGTGCGCGTCGACATCACCGACAGGCACCCACTCAGTGCAGCCGCTGCTCGCGTTCGGACATGGCCGCTCGCGTGCGGGACATTCGTCCTCTTGGTGGTCCAGCAGCTGCCGCTTCTTCACGATGGCTGTGCACCAGTCGCACGCGACTTCCTCGTTTACGCGCTGCGCGTCCGCTGCGATCTGTTCGCGACGCCGCGCGACGACGCACGTGCTGGCCTCGTGCTGCATGCGCTCGTCGCTCGGGAACTGCTCAGTGCAGCCCCACTCGGCAAACCGACATGGCACGACGCGCTTGACGCAGTGTGCGAGCTGGTGGCGCGCGAGGTCGCGCCGACGGATCGGCACGCGTTCGTCGTGGCATCGCTCGCACTGCACGAGCGCGTCGCCAGCTTCTTTTGCCTGCAGCAGCTGGCGCGAGTGACGTGTTGCGAGACACGTGGTCTGCTCGTGCTGCAACTGCTCGCTCGCCTGGAATCGCACGCTGCAGCCTGGCCGCGTGCACTGCACTTCACGTAGTGGACACTCGGCGGCGAGGTGGAGTTTGCGGTCGCTCGGGTGCAGCTCTTCGCCGCACTCGCACAGCCACACATCCTGGGCGAAACGCGGATCGGCGTGCTGCTGTTTGCGCAATGCAGCACGCTCACCGACTGCTGATGTGCAACGCATTGGGCTGCTGCGTTCGGGTGATGCGATGCTCGCAGCGACAGCAGTTGGTAAAAGCGACGCGCGTGGCTGGATCTTGCTCCAACTGAGGATCTCCTGTCGCTGGCGTTCCACTCGCTCAAGTGCCTTTGCGATCGACAGTCTACACAAGTCAGCATACACATTCGTATCGATCGCGTGTGCGTTTCGTCAGCCAGTCATACGAGCGAGCGGGTGGGCGTGAGAGATGAAGACACACACACGCACACATCAATCGATACGCACAGCTCGGAGGCGAGTTTAGGCTTTGCATCGTGCAGCAGTGATGAGGGCGACAACGCATCTGCTACAATAGCAGGTGCTACCGATGGCAGCGCCTGACTCGATGGTGCTTGGATGCGCGCTGCTGCCCACTCCATGTCGCTCGTCGTCGCTGGCTTTGGCTTTGTCTTCTATCGACTGAGTTGCGCGAAAGGTTGTTGGCTCATGCTGTGTCCCGCTCACATTATCACACACCCGTGTAACGGCACAATCACATCAAATCCAAATCACAGGAAATCATTAGACTCGATCTAAAATGAACTCACTTGACTTTGACTTTGTATTGGAATTGACAATGATTGAACCATCAAACTGTCGGTTAAAATTGATAAATACTGCACTCATTTACTCCTCACTGAACTCGGCAAGGTCCATCTCGAGAATCGCGTACATCGCATCCTCGAGCTCGCGCTTCGTCGCGTACAGCGGCAGCTCGACGCGGTTGAAGCACGTGTGCACTTTTGGGTACCCGGTTGTCTGATGTGGGATTGGCCGCAGCGCGAACGGACAGATGCGACCGTCGTAGCTCGTGAGGCCCTTGAAGCCCTGCACCGGGACGCGCGACGAGCCGGTGCAGAACTGGAGGAAGCGCGCGCGCTCGTCTTCAGTCAGGTCAGCGAGGACGTCCCAGAACCAGTTGACGACCGGCGCGTCGGCAAAACTCGGCGCGACCTGCGTGTTGCGGCGCCAGTCGGCGAGGTCGATCTCCGGGAGGCCGCAGAGCACGAGCTCGAGCTCTTGGTAGTCAAAGACCATGAGGTTTTCCTGCGGCACGACTTCGAACAATCCGAGCGAGAGCGCTTGGAGCTGCTCGGCGTACCGGTCGAGCATGAGGTACCGCAGCTTGAGGTGCAAGTACTCGAGCTTGTTTGCGTCCGTGACAGCCAGATCGCGACCGCCGGGCACAAGGTCGATCACGACTGGCCGGTCGCTCCGGATCTCGGTCACGCAGAACGTCAGCTCGAGCGCCTCGACGTCGTCGTTCTCGCGGATCCACTTCATGCTGTTGTAGACTTCGGGGTCGACGTACTGGAGGTCCGAGAACGTGATTGGCACGCCAAGTAGGTGCTTGAGGATCGGGAGGCACAGTCGCGCTTGCATCACGTGGCCTTCGAGCAGTGCGCGGCCGAGGAGGCGGCCAATGCCCCTAAAGTACAGCAAGTGGTCGGCCGTGCACTCGATCGAGTTCGGGTTGATCGCAACCGACTGGTTGTTGCGGTGGCAGTTCATAAACAGGCCAAGCGCGTCGTCCAGTAGCTTCGCAAAGAGGATCGAGAACCACTCGCGCTGGAGGCCGCCAGCGTCGATCCCAACTTCGCCGATAAACTCGATGCGCAGGGGAAAGTGGATGTGTTCGACCTGGATGCCGAGGAGCTGCTCCATCGACTCGACGAGGATGTTCTCGCGATGGACACTGAGCTTGATGCGGCCCTCTTCCCAGCCCTTGAGCAAGTTGCCCATGCGCTCGAGGAACCACGCAAATTTGCGCGGGAACGGCAGCTGGCAGACGTGGTCGATCATCACGAGGTCCTCGGCGCGGATCTTGTAGCCGCCGATCGTCGTCGCGGCGTCGGCCTGCGTCGACTCGGCAAACGTGAGGCGCCCTTCGCTGTGCACGGACGACCGCACAAGGTACGTCACGTAGCCCGACGACGGCCGTCCAGCCTGCGCCTCGAGCAGTGATGCAGACAGTGTCGTCGTTGTGCTGCTGGTGTTAGCGCTATTGCCAGCGAGTGTAAGGCCTGCGATAGCCGCTGCTGTGTCCTGCCGCGTCCAGTACGCCGTGCCGTCGGCGCCAATGCGGCGGACCCACTCCTTGCGCTTGCGCGCGTAGCGCTGCCGCGGGTTGAGCGTGCTCAACCGCAGGTTCTGGAGCGACGGCTGCTGCGACAGCCGCTGCGAGCGCTTGATACGGAGCTCCTCCGTCGGCGCATCAGTCTCGCCGCGCCCCCCACTGCTGTTCGAGCCGTTGCCACCCGAGCCGCGTCGCGCGTCGTTGCGCTTTGTGCCGCAGAGTACGCATGTGCACTTCTCGAGCGCGTTGCTGAACTCACACACGAGGCACTTCCAGCGCTCCTCGCTCTCGATACTAACAGACGCGTCGACAGCATACACAGTTACAAGTAAACGTTAGTACCGCCATGCTATCACACACACATGCTCCTATAAAGATCGCATGCAGGCGAGACGAGAGAGTGCGACGTACTTTCGCTCGAGGTCGAGTCGTGTCATCGTCTCGGACTCGGCGAGGAGGATCCTGCAGTCAGCAACGTTCTGTCAGCAAATCGGGTTGAGTTGACACGCAGCACACACACACACACACGATACGAGAGAAGAGGGTGGCGGTGTCAAGCGTGAGTGAGCGGACGTACCGTGCGAGAAACGAGCGCGACATTTGGTCCGAGCTCCCGCGTGCGCGGTCGCGCAGCATGTAGAGCCCGCCGATGAGCAGCAGCAGCATCACGAGCGCGAGCAGCGCGAGGAAGATCTCCATCGACGCGCCGCCGAGTTCGTCGTCCGACATTCCGAGCTGTGTGAGCCGCGCGTGCTGTGCTCGTCGTGTCTGAGCGCAGCAGATGCAGATGTGTTGGGGCGTATGTTGGGGCGTTGATCGATCAGCACTAGCCACTCGCTCGTCCGCCACGTATGTGCGCGTGGTGTATAACTGGTGTGTGTGCCGCTGACAGTGACGAGGAAGAAGACCACACAAGCGCCAGTTGACTGGTGATTGAGGCTCGGTCGCTGGTTGCTTCTTCCAGCGCGTGCGTGTGTTGTGCGTAGAGTGCTGCTGGCGTCTGCCTTGTTTGAGCTACAAGCGGGCAAAACAATCCGACGAATCGCAGAGTTCAGTGCGCGTGCAATGTCTAAATTCGGAGCAAAAGTGGTCGATTCAGCAATACTAAATTGACTTGGCGCGAGTATGAGCTCACAAATGTTTGACGAGAGGGGAAACAAATCACGCATTGCAACTGTCAACTTTCTCGCCTGTCGAATGTCAAGATTGATTGCTAGGGTCATGTCGAAGCGTTCCAAAGAGTGACGAGTGACATCGTGAAGCAGGACAGAGAGGCAATGCAAGCTGTGACGACGTAGAGTTAATTCATGTACATGCTTACCCTGAGTGCCGCTGTCGATGTCGATCCATTACAATCGTGATCCGAACATCACTCGACGTTTCGGGTCCCATGTTGCACAAGCTCAACGCAGCAACATTTGCGGAAGAAGTGTGGCACACGCAAACAGTGTGGTGCATGCAAACAGTGTGGCGCACACACCATTGAAGCACACATATCTCATTTGTCAAATCGATCTTTGTGTGGCGCACGCCAAAAATCGATATCCACGTCCCACCCACAGTATCATCCAGTCGATTCGCAGGTTCATCATATCCAGCACCACAAGTGTGCACGACGACCTGTCGCCACACTGCTGCAACAGCTCCGCATCGCGCACCCGGCCTCGGACTCGCATGGAGCAGCAGCGCATCAACGACGCCGGCAACGGCCGCCAGGCGACCCGCTATGGCACCGTCTCGATGGTGTGTCTTGGTATCTGTTGATGTGTGTGTGTCACACTGCACTGCAACAACCAGATGGCAGTGATTGACCGATCCTGTGCATCGCATGCTCGCCTCTTCCATCTGGATTCTTGTTAGGCGCACCAAGGCGAGCGCTTTGAGAAGTTGTTGGCGCATGGGGATAATCGACACCGTCATCGACATGACGAGCCTTTTGGTGCGTACACGCGCTGCATTGTCGTATTCACAACATGCATTCACCTGATACGCACAGACGCACACAGAGGCGACGCACGCACTCACAAGTTCGCATGGCCACTACCATACTGCCGCACTACCACTTGTGTCTCTCCCTTCCACAGGACCTGAGCCAAAGGGTGTGCGCGCCAGCACGCGTGCCGCTCGCGCCAGCCTCTGGAAGCTTCGTAACCGCGACCGCATCAGCAGGTCCGTTCGTTCGCTCCGTTCGACGACATTCACAATGCGCTTGGATCGCTGCTATCCAAGCGACTCACACGACGAGTTTGTGCGACGTTGCTCTGCAATGAATCGCTTGCAGGTTCCTGGACCACAGCGCGTTCGGTGTCGGCCTCGATGTCGGCTTGGCGGTCGCCTCGATCCTCTATGTCGCGGCGTACATCGTTAACACGTACCTCCCAGTAGCCACGGTACGATGGCGTTGTTTCGCATTTTAGTGGTTCACTGCGTTGCGACTGCATGCGGGTGTGTCACTTCCTGCTCATATGTGCGCTCTCTAGCTGCCGCTGTGGCTCTGGGTCACGGAGCTGCTGTGCGCAGGGCTCTTTGCAGCCGACTACGTCTTCCGCGGCATCTACCTCTCGGACCACCGCACCGACTACATGCTCTCGCTCTCGGGCGTTGTGACGCTCGTCGTCATCCTCCCGGTGCTCCCAGTCTCGTTCTTTGTGCCGTACCAGTTGAGTCCTCGCTTGTCTACTCACTCACCCCTGCGTCGTTCAGACTGGATGAGAGGCGACTCACTGACGCGTTCGCCTGTACTGATGCGTTCGCCTGGACATTGTGATGCCTCGACACTAGTTCGCTGTGGTACACCGACTCGTACTGGCTCTTTGTGTACCCCGTGCGGTTCGTCAAGTGCTACCTCGAGCTGCGTGCCGTGCTGAGTCGGTGCCACAACCTGCTGTCGCCTATGCGGCAGTTTGCGCTGCTGTGCTACGTCCAGCTCGCGCTCATTGTCGCTGGCGCAGCTGGCATCATCCAGATCGCCGAGACGTCGGGCGACGGCGACTTGGGCAGCGCAACTGGCGACTGGACGTTCTTCAACGCGTTCTTCAACTCGGTGCTTGTGTTCGTGACGATCCAGACGCCGCCGGCCGACAATGCACTCGCCAAGATCTTTGTCGGCGTCCTCGTCGTCGTACTCATCCTGATCGTGCCGTACCAAGTGACGCGCGTGCTCGACCTCGGCAAAGCGTTCACGACGTACCAGCGCGCGTCGTTCAAGCCGTCGCGCGCGTCCAAGCACATTGTGCTCTGCGGCGACCTCACGCCGTCGCGCATCACGCACTTCTTTGGTGAGATGTTCCACGACGATCACGACCTCGTCGACTTGAACGTCGTCGTGTTGAGTGAAGACGCGCCGTCGGCGTCGATGGTCGCACTGCTCATGGACCCGTTTTTTGACAAGCGTGCGCGGTTCCTCCAGGGCTCGATCCTTGATGTCGATGACGCGCAGCGCGCGGCGTGTAGCAGCGCCGATGCGATCTTTGTGCTCTCGCGCTTCTGTGGCCAGGCCGACCAGCTCGCGAACGACCACCGGACGTTGTTGCGCGTGATGGCGGCTAAGCGCCTCGCGCCGAATGCGCGCATCCTCGCGCAGATGCACTTGTCGAGCAACCGGCACCTCATGGACGACCTCGACGTGAAGAACGTGCTGTATTTTAGCGAAGTCATGTCGTCGCTCCTGGCGCAGAACTGCGTCTGCCCAGGCTTCTCGACGTTCATCTACAACCTCACGTCAACGTCGAGTTTCAACAGTCGCGACACATGGGCGGACGCGCCATCGTATGGCGACAATGACAATGACGCGTGGGAGCAGCGGTATTTGCACGGTGCGAGCCACGAAGTGTACGCGATCGCGCTGCCGCCAGCGACTTCGATCGGCGGCAAGACGTTCTCGGAGGTTGCGTCGCTCGCGTACGACACGTGCGCTGGTGTGATCGTGTTTGCAGTCGCAGCATCGGCAAG
The DNA here is from genome assembly GCA_023336405.1 of Globisporangium echinulatum. Classification (NCBI taxonomy): domain Eukaryota; phylum Oomycota; class Peronosporomycetes; order Pythiales; family Pythiaceae; genus Globisporangium; species Globisporangium echinulatum. Next base: position 4,603 of record JAADWX010000817.1, on the reverse strand, counting down.
CGGTACGATCCTACTGAACCCCGGCGACTCGTACACGTGCGTCGGCGGCGAGACCGCGTTTGCGATTGCGACCGACCGGCGCGAAGCGAATGCGGTGACGGCGATACCAGCTGCAATGGCGATGCCGACTGCGTGGGTGTCCCAGCAGGCGCTGCAGGTCGAACGGTCTAAACAGCAGCAGCAGCAGCAGCAGCAGACGCCACCGTCATTGGCAGCGATCGCCGATGTGCTCGAGATCACGACGCACATCGTGCCGACAATGAGCAGTAGCAGTGCATCAATGACGCCAACTCAACTGTCGCCGGCCACGCGGCGCCGATCCAAGTGCGTCGACTGGCAACTCCCGCTCGAACCTGATGTCGACGCTGCAGCGACAGCACCGACTGTTACAGCGACGGCGACCAATGCGTTGCCGAGCGTGCAGGACCACGTGATCGAGAACGTCACACAACTCGACGGTTCTCTCGCGCCGATCGTCGTGTGCGTGTTGTCGCCGACGGCGTTTCCGGACCATGTCGAGTACTTTATCGGCCCACTGCGCGTCAAGTCGCTGCAGCGTCACCGGCCGATCGTGCTCGTCACGGCTGTGCTGCCGCCACCTGGTGTGTTTGCGACGTTCAGCCACTTCTCGCACGTCGCGTTCATCCAGGGTAGTCCGTTTGCGATTGCGACGCTCGAGCGCGCAGGCGTCGCACGCGCGTTCAAAGTCGTGATCATGTGTGGCGAGACCCGCGTGTCGGACGCCGGACCGTCCGAGCTGCTCACCGACGCGGTGCGTGCGCGTTGGCTAGTGCAAGTGTCTGTTATGTACGGTCGCGTGTGTATAGCGACTCACTGACCTGGTCGCAACGCCCTTGTGTGGTTGCCTACAGCCGTGCATTGCGCTCCACAAGACGATCGCGTCGCTCGTTGGTCCTGCGCGCGCGCCACGCATCGTGACCGAACTCGTGAACAGCGCGAACGTGCACTTTGTGAGTCAGAATCTGCGTGCGAGCCGCTGGTTTGCGTCGTTCAGCGCCGAGCGCGAGCGCGTGCTCGCGTCGTCGTCCTCAGCGTCGTTTGCGCGCAATTTCTTCGTATCGCCAGCGTTCGCGTCCGGCCTCACGTACAGCTCGTCACTGTGCGACAGTTTGCTCATCAACCAGTACTTTAGCGAGCAGATCAAGAGCATCCTGCGCGAGTTCATCTTTACGGCTTGGAAGGATGTACGTCTGTGTGTTGGTTAATTGGGTTGGCTGTGTTGGATGGCTTAACTACTCATGTGTGTGTGAATGCTGACGCTGAACGCTTGATGTCGGACGCAATGTCGTACCTCATTGCCACTACAGCAGGACTACGTGACCGCGCCCCACACAGCCGACCACAGCAGCTGCGCACCAGTCCCACCAATTGGCTCACCAACGACTGACTCACAGACGCAGGCGTCGCCGCTTCACGTGCAGCGCAGTTCGCTGTTTGCAGTCGAAGTGCCGCTCGACTTTGTCGGCCGCACGTTCGCGTACGTGTTCCATGCGCTGCTGTCGTCCGACGGGATCCTTGCCGTTGGGCTCTACCGCTGCCGCCCCGACGCCACTCTGCTGCTGCCGCATCGCAGCAAGCGCGCGCGCATCGAAGTGCCCGAGACCGAACGGAGCATGCCGTTTGGCTACGTGTACGTGAACCCGTTCCCGACCGACGTGCTCACGGGCAACGACCTGCTCTACGTGCTCGCGCACAAGCAGCCGCGCTGGGCGACGTAGCTGTCTTGATGTCAGGGAACCAGCCAGCCTGTCAGTCGTAGTACGCTTGGATGAAGCAAGCATTGCATATGCATAGGAGGACAGCAGTCGCCGGACGAGCGCTGTAGGCGCAAGTATTGGAGTCATCGAGAAGGCGCGTCATCCACCAGGTTCCCTCAGTCTGTCAACTTCTCTGTTTGTCGTTACCATAGTCGCTAACCAAATGCGCTGCGTCCACTGACGCGTCCTACTTGACATCTTCGTCAAGCACAGGGAAGCCGTCATCGAGCTCGGCGGGACTGCTCACAGCCGCACCGAGCATCTCGTCATCGACCTCGTCGATCACGTCACTCACAACGCCGACGTCAAGCGCAGGTGCGCTAATGCTGTCGCTGTCTGATGCGTCCGAGGCAAAGAGCTGCGCACGGAGCTTCGCTTCGAGCTCAGCCGCGACCTCGGGGTTCTCCTCGAGGAACACCTTGGCCTTTGCTTTGCCCTGCCCGATCGGCTCTTCGCGACCGACGATCGCGTACCACGCACCAGAGCGCTTGAGCAGTCCTTCACGCACGCCGAGGTCGAGCAGCTCGGAGCCGCGGTCGATGCCTTTGCCAAACATCATGTCAAAGTTCGCGAGCCTGAACGGCGCCGCGACCTTGTTCTTGGCGACCTTGACGACGATCTCGTTCCCAACGACCGCGTCGCCGTCCTTGAGCGCTGCTTTGCGCCGGATGTCAAGGCGCACGGACGCGTAGTAGCGCAGCGCCGTGCCGCCGGACGTGACCTCGGGCGACCCAAAGATCACGCCAACCTTTTGTCGGATCTGGTTCAAAAAGATGATCGTGCAGTGCGACTTGGACAGCGAGCCCGTGAGTTTGCGCAGCGCTTGGCTCATGAGCCGCGCCTGCAGTGCGATCTGCTGGTCGCCCATCTCGCCCTCGAGCTCAGCGCGCGGCACGAGTGCCGCGACGCTGTCGACGACCACGAGCTCAACGGCGCCAGACCGAATGAGCGTGTCGGCGATCTCGAGCGCCTCTTCGCCCGAGTCGGGCTGCGAGATGTAGAGCTCGTCAATGTTCACGCCGAGCGCTTTCGCGTAGTGTGCATCAATCGCGTGCTCGGCGTCGACAAACGCGCACACGCCACCTTGTTTCTGGGCCTCGGCGATGCAGCTGAGCGCGAGCGTCGTCTTTCCAGAGCTCTCGGGACCGTAGATCTCGACCACACGCCTGTGTAGACGACATGGGTCGCCATATCATCGTGAGTGCGTGAGTGCGTGTGCCCAACAGACAAGGCGATGCCAATTAGAGTCGTGTGTAGTAGTAGTCACAAGCCTTGCGAGTCACGAACCCTTTCGGCAGACCACCGACGCCGAGTGCGAGGTCCAGCGATAGCGAGCCGGTCGAGATCACATCAACCTTGTCTGCGATCTTGCTGTGTGAAGGCACACACGACGCGTCACACATGCGCAAGTAAGGTGCGTCAGTCAGTGTTCTCTCAAACATGCGTGCGCACATACAGGCGATGCATACGTACGTTGCGCCGAGCTGCATGACTGCGCCTTTGCCAAAGCTGCTCTCGATCTGGCGGATCGCCATTGCAAGCGCAGCGCTCTTGTCTGCGTGAGTGTCATGTGACAGCGCACAGTGAGTTTGCGCATGTACGAGCTGCTGCTTGTATGCACCGTCCATGCAGTTGCAAACGCACCAGAGATGCTGCCGACAGCGCTCTTCGACGACGTCTTCTTTGTGCGCACACTCTGCAGCATGTGTGGTGCTGTGCCACCTGCCATCGTCATCACTTGCTGTGGAGTCGCATGACGCGTTGCGACTGCGCGGCAATGCGCAAGCGCACTTATGTGTGTCGCGCGACGCAGCATGGTGTTGTTATGTATCTAGCTCTTTGGCACTCGAGAGCTTGCAGGATGAGGAACTCGCTCGTGCAGATGGACGAGCAGCTCGAAACGACAGATCGATCGTGCGCTCTTGCCGCGTTGATGGTGCAGGTCGATTCACTTGTGGCGCGAATGACACGCATTCGAATTTTGTACGGTATTTTGTATATTATCATTCTTTTTGTTGAGTTTGGTAATGATACAAATGAGGGAGCTCTTGATTTGCTTCAAGCAGAAGAACAGATCAACAGCACGCGCTCGCTCACATCATCGACGACGACGACAATTGCTGCGAGACTGCGAACACTGGCGATGGCGCAGCACGCTTGGTGGAGTCTACTCAGTGTACTGCTGTTCGCAATAGCGATAACGCGTAGCGACGGCAAGTGTGCGATGACCCAGACGTGCGTGAACCCGGGCAACATCCCAGACTACGACGCGTGCATCCCCGAGGCGCACCGCGAACCAGTCGATCCGCAGCCGGTACAGTCTGTCGTGCATTGCTGCACATGTGCGTATATGTCTAGCGAGAGCTGTCTCTCACACCCACACGTGGATGTGCATGTGCATGTGCTGTATGCTGCAGATGGTCGGTCCGCAGTGGGCGAACGGTACGTCAGTCGCATAGTGTCGAAGGGCAGTAGCTCATGCAGATCTGGGCAGCCAGTTAATAACAATGCGCGTCTGCGTGCGTGTGATACAGTGACCGGCGGTGGCTCATGCACGACCGATGCCGACTGCAGCAGCAAAGGCGACTGCACAAACGGGGTGTGCGTGTGCCGCGACATCGGTCTCGTCGCTGGCGCGCACTGCGAGCTGTTTGCAATCCAGTGTCCCGAGTACAAGGACAGCGCGTGCTGCTCGTGGCAGCAGAACCAGGGCATGGCGGAGAACTTTAAGCTCCTTGTGAGCGTGTTTGGGAAGAACAGCGGCGGCGGCTGCGACGCGTGCGCTGCGAACCTCCTGAACCTCTGGTGCGGCCTCGTGTGCGCGC
>JAADWX010000816.1:0-13912 GCA_023336405.1 Globisporangium echinulatum | reverse complement strand
TACTAGCAGAGCAAAAACACTTTAGATTTCATTGTGTTAGTTCCGTTGCTTGATAACAGTCGACTCGCTCACTTGTGGAGGAGGACACACCAAATGTCCACGGGGACACTCGGTCTTCGCACAGTCTCCACTTTTCGGAAACTGGCGGTAGTACATGCAATTCGTTCATTCAGTCACTTCAACACTCTCGTTCTTCATCACTCTCGTTCTTCGCTCTTCATCGTCGAGTGACGATCAGCGCTTCACTCGCGCCGTCGCAACTCACGGTCTTCATCCCTTTCGTTGGCTTCGTCGTTCACTTTGTTGTCTCCATCACGTTCACTTTCGTTGTCTCGCTCGCTCGCGCATTGCTGCCATTGCCACACTTTGCCACTGATACCGACGTTGCCCCTGCCAATACCGATGTCGCTGCTTCTGATACCGCTACCAATGTCGCCCAATGCCGATGCCACCCACAGACGCTCAACCGATGCAGAGACGGACGGACGCACGCACGCACGGACGTTGCTGCGATCGCTTTCAATTTCCCACTTTCATTCACTTAAGTTCGTCTTCATCTCGCGCCCTCGTTGTCGTACGTCACGAGCAGGTGAGTTCTCATTCGCCACCTGCTGCGCTGCTGCTGCCCATTTCGTTCACTCGGGCAGTTGACACCGCGACAGATCCACTCGTGTCTGTCGTCGGCATCATCGGGCACGCCACTTGCTGCCAGCGTCTTCACTCTTCACTGGCATCGTCTTCATCTTCATCTTTTTCACTCTTGCGCACTTCATTAGAATACATTGCTGTGGTAAGGATCGTGTGGTCGTCGTCGTCATGACCGTCCTTGCGCGCTGACGTCCATCGGTACGAGCGTCAGTGTGTGAGAGCGAGGCAGCAAGGGAGTCGGCGCCTAGAACGGCGGTGGCATGTGCTGGGTCTTGGACAGATCCAGCGCTGCGACTGCGCTCTTGAGGCTCGCACCGCCGCTGCCACCACCTCGGTACTCGCTGCTGCTGCCACTGCCACCACTCGTGTCGAGCATTGCCGTCGCTGCCGTTGGCTTCTTGCGGCTCTTGTTGCTCGCGTCGTCGTCGTGCGCACTCGCACTGCCACTCGCACCACCACTGGCGCCACTGGTGCGTGCAACAAACGGCTCGTGGCGCTCAAAGTAGTGCTTGGTGCACATGCTCTCGATGCGGCCAGTCTTCGAGCACTCGGCGACGACGCACTTCTTGTCGGCGCCGTGCGTGACGCAGTAACCAGCACGCCTGTCGGTCTTGTTGCAGCCGTCGACGATGCAACGGCGGCCGCCGCCGTGCGCGCGGCAGAGGCCGCGGCCTTGGCTGCTCTTCGTGCAGTTCGCGATCGTGCACCGACTGCCGCCGCCGTGGAGCTTGCAGAGTCCGCGCGACTGCGCCGAGTTGTCGCAGCCGTCAAACTGACAGCGCTTGCCGCCGCCGTGGCTGATGCAGTAGCCGCCGCCCTGGTCACTGAGGCCACAGCCGGCAAAGCCGCAACGGCGGCCGCCGCCGTGGCCTTTGCAGAGCCCGCGCGAGCGAACCGTGCGGTCGCAGCCGGGGACCGAGCAGTCCTTGAGCTTTTTGTTCTTGCGCGCGCGGCTCGAGCCACTGCTCGACGTCGTCGAGCTCGACCGCGTCGGCGTCGCGCCAGTCGACGACGACCGTGGGCTCTTACCGGTGACTTCCGGCATGCGTGTGTCGATCGGCGGCGGTCGCGACGTCATAGCCGGCGGCCCTGCTGCGAGCGTTGGTTGTACAGCTGACGCCATCGCACTATTTGCGTCCAAACGCCCGCCACTTGACGTCACGCGCGGCTTCTTGGACTGCGGCATCGCAATCGCGATCGACTGTTGGTGCTGCTGCTGCTGCTGCTGTTGGTGCGACACATGCGACACCTGCAGCATTGCGCTGCTCACGGGTTGCTGCATCTGCGCATCGAGCTGCTGCTGCACGACGTTCGCATTGCTCGAGACATTGATTGGAAAGCCGACTGGCGCTGTTGCTGACGCTGCGCTGCTCGGGAGCGCGACAGCCGAGATGTGGTGCGTCAAGTGCTGCGTTGAACCATCGCGATGGACCCATATAGAGCGAACATTGTCAGACGACGTGTAGCGACACAGTCACATAGCCACATAGTCATGTAGTCGCACAGTCACACAGCCGTAAGACGCACCGGTCGACAGACTGGACACACGAGCTTCTCGCCCCAGTCCTGGAGACAGACGCTGTGGAACCGATGGCCGCACGTTGGCGCGACGCGGTCGCACTCGGTGCCGAGACAGAGGCCGCACTGCGCGTTGCTTGACGCACCACTGCTGCTGCTGCCACTTTGTCCCGTACTCGCCAATGACGCCGTCAAGTGCGTCGATGGACTGCCCATTGGTCGATACATGCTACCGCCGCTAGTACCCAAGGTGCTCGCAGCGTCTGGCAGCACAGCATTCGCAGTCGACGCGTCAGCATACATGGCGGACGACGCCACTGCGCTGATGCTCTTGTTGCCTCCAGTCGACGCTGTCGGCTGTTGCTGATGTTGCGACTGCGACTGCGACGGCTCAAAACCGATCGACGGCGGCGGCACGCGCGGATCAAAGAACTCGCTGTCGTCTTTCGAGCGGCTCGTGAGGTTCGTGAGCGCAGCGCTCGAGCCTGGAAACAGATTGGGCATGCGCGAACTGCCACTACCACCACTGCCACCACTGCCGCTCGTGCTGAGCGAGTATCCGTTCGTCATGCGCTGGAGCGAGTTGTAGCTCGACGATAGAGCGACAGCGCTCGCAGTCGGCGACACGAGGTCCAAGCTCGTCGGCACACGGTGCGCGCCAGGGTAGAGCGCATACGATCCGCTGTGGACGCTGCTTGCGCCAGCTCCGCTGCCACTACCGCCAGCTCCGCCAGCGCTCGTGTACGATGCGCTGGCCATCGCGTGCGGCCGGAATGGCGTTTGGTGTGGGTTAGACAGGTCCATTGCCATGTGCTGTTGCTGCGACTGTTGCGACTGCTGCTGCGCGTACTTGAGGAACGAGTCGTGCTGTCGCTGCTCAGCGTACGGCTGTAATGACTGCGTGCTCGCACTGCTGTTGCCGTTGCCAGTGCCAGTGCCACCGCCCAAGTGGTACGCGTCCTGAGCTGTTGCGAATGCGCCTCTGTACTTTGGGGCTCTGCTGGTTTTTGTCAGGTCATGCGGCTGTTGCTGCTGCTGCTGTTGTTGAGGTGGCTGCTGCTGTTGCATCGTATCGGGCTGCGTCGCCGAGCTCACGAGCATCCCGAGCGGATCGGCACCAAAGCCATGGTGCGCAACATGCTGCTGCGGCTGCTGCTGCTGCTGCTGTTGTTGTTGGGGCGCGAGGCCAACGTGGCCCATTGCAGCGGCCTGCTGCTGGTACGCCGTGTAGTGCCCGCCATAGCCGTAACTGTACGAATACGGCGACGCCTGCTGGAATGGCTGTTGATGTTGCTGTTGCTGTTGCTGCTGCTGGTCGTGCGATGCAAAGTCAAACTTGTCCTTTGCCTGTTGCTGTTGCGGCGCCTGCGGTTGCGGGCCGCCACCGTATGCAAACGTGCTGATCGAGTACTCGTTCGCGTAGTTGGGCTGCTCAGTCGCTGTTGTTGCTGTCGTGCGTGGGAACCTAGTCGCCAGTTAGCAATTCACAATCGAAAGAAGGAATCGAGTGACAGTATGAACGTGAGCGAGTGACCATACGACGGCCATGTGGGCGACGGGCCACCAAACCAAACCCTCGCATGTGATGGTGGGTAGGTCGATGTAAGGGGATAAGGTGCAGTATTGGGGACACTACTGACAAAGCCTGACCGACGGGTCGAATAAGATCGGCGCGTACCGTTTCCGCTCAGTTGAAGCTGCTGGCAGTGGCGGCACGACACTAGTGCGCACCTGCTGTTGCATTTGCATGTGGTGCTGCTGCTGTTGCTGTTGCTGGTGCTGTTGGTGACGGCGTTGCTGTTGCTGTTGTTGTTGCTGCTGGTGCTGCTGGTGTTGTTGCTGCTGGTGTTGTTGCTGTCCCATTGCTGCATTCAGCGCTATCGACGACGACGAAGTGGATGACGACGACGACGACAAGAGATGGTGGGGCAATCCAGCACTCGCGTTTTGGTTGTGGTGGTGATGGAGGTGGTGCGACTGTTGCTGCTGCTGTTGATGATGTTGATGCTGCAGCGCCGCATGCGGTGGCGTTAGCTCATTCATGCCCGCTGCCGAACGAGCCGCGCGTGCGCGTGGTCGAGGCGCACGGGGGCGAGCAGTGCAGGCAGGTGAGTGCGCGAGGAGCTCCGTCGAGACGGTCAGATCCGCCTGTTCTTCTTCCCTCCCGCTTTTCTGGACTGTGGTGGTGGTGGCAGTGGCCACGACGGCGGCAACAGCTGCGATGGTGGTGGCAGGAAGGCGCTCACTCTTACGCGCTGCCCCTGCTTGCTGTCTGCCCTTCGAGCTGCAGCACTCGAGAGACGACGGCTGTGCGAGCGTCTCGCGTTTGAAAATCAAAAACACTGTACAGAAAGCGGCTTGAAAAGGGGGTGCGCGCCTTTTTGGCCAATCCGCACGCACGTAGAGCCAACCAGCCACGGTCGCACTTTGCGCGGGAACTGCAGTGCCGCACAATTGCAGCCTCGTTTTAGCGGCGCAGAGAGGTACGGACGCGCGATGTGTCCAGTTCTGCAAAGGGTCAGCTGACATACTGAGTTCAAGTGGATTCTATGCGACAAACAGATGCTGAGAGGGCGCGCATGTCGACACAACGACTCTTGCGTGCTCGTTAACCCGGGTCGACGGGTCTTAGTCGCACCTAAACGAAGCCACTCGCACGCAGGTGAGTGGGAGTAACACAAGCGCGCACGCACGCGACAGCTCACACACCCTAGATCACGCTTTGCTCACCACGACGAGAAGGCTCTCGTTTCATTGCGACCCGCCGCTCGACAGCCACTGACGCGCAGAGAGAAAGAGAGAGAGAGCTGGAGCGCGGGAACCGTGCAGGAACGCACACAGAACCACAGCTCATTCTGTCCACGCGCTGCAGCGCACCGCTTCGCTTCTCGTCGGCCTCGATAGAACTTGTACTCGTTTTGCTAGTGACGAGTCGATGACGTTGCGAACGCTCGTTGCTTTCGCTGTTTAGCTCATAACGTCGCTTGTGCATGTACTGCCGCCGATGTGTGAATATGCGGTACTCATGCTCTTGCGGTGTTTGTGATGGTGGTGCCGACGAGCTGGAGCAAGGCGCTGTTCAACCAAACGGCAGATCGTTCATTTATACGTATGTGATCATGCGTGTCAACACTCTTTCGTCTGTGTGTGTCCATCGCATGCAGATGCTCTGTGTGCCTGTTGCACCAGTTGCACACATCTGGTGAGCGGGAGAGGAAGAGGATCGTCACTCGATCCTCAAACGGTGCAGCCGGGCGGTGTAGCCATCTCGACATGTCGCTTCTACTCCGTCGTTGTCGTCACTGACGGTGAGTCATTGCATGGTAGCGCGACCCGCACTGGTCAAGTCACGCGTAGCATGTGAGAACTGAATAACAAGGTATGCGTTGACAGTGTAGTGTGCATGCACCGCTTGCTTGTACTCTTGCAGTTGTCGACGAAGTTGATTTGATGGCGACCGTTCAGGGAGACAGCCGGATGACATGGCAGCACGCATGGTGGTGTCGTGAAAGTCACAGTTGCCTGTCAAACTCGGTCAACGCACAAGTCAATCTTGTTTCGCTCGACTAAGGCAATCTGTGACGTGTGCAACGCAAAGTGTGGACGATCGCACCTGCGATCGGTTCACGCGTTCTCGAATGCTGTTCCGCTAACAGGAGTTCGCTCTCGACTCGACTCGAACACAAACACGAACAGGAACTCGGTCAATGCTCACGTCATTCTGTTCGCTCCCGTGGGCTAAGCAGCGTGCAATGCAAAGTGTGGACGATCTCACCTACGATTGGGTGTTGCCTTCTCTGGTGCTCCCGCTGCTGTTGCTGACAGGCATTGGCTCTCGAGTCGACCTGAAAGTGAACACGAACTCGGTCAATGCGCATATCACTCTTGATTCGCTCGCACACAACGCATGTGGGCTTAGGTATCGTACAGCGTGTGGGATCAGAGTGCGGACGGTGTTCAACGAGAGACCTGCTGCTCTGGACTGAACACCTTGCCCTTGCTCGCGACTTTGACTTGCGTGCTCGGGGTGCAGCGAAATCAGGCTCGTTGCGCCTCACCAGGCGATTTTGGGTCGAGCCGAACTGCTGACAAGTGCACAGATGCATGGCGTGGCGCGAACTCCGACGCTCGCGGTGTCTATACGCGTCCACTTGCTCGCACGAGTATGCGAGCGAGTTCGTCCGCGCCTTCACACGCTTTACGACGCGATACACCCACCCGGCAAGTCGATCGCAACAGGGCTGTGGCTACGTTTACTTTCACACAACCCTGCCCTGCACTAACCCTGCCCCTGCCGCTGCTGCTTGCATGTGACCAGCTCAGAGTCGAATTGACTCGCTGCTGCACGCCACACGGATCGACCGCCAGCAGGTCAGTTGTCAGTCGTGCTGTTGATGATGCAAGCTGATCGCAGCCAGATCTGAACCGCCAGTGAGGTCCGACCTCGCTCGTGATCGCTTCGGTGACCGAGGTTGTGTGTTCGAAATTTTACATGCGTCGCCCGTCCCAGTCACGCACGCGCGTGCGACAGCAGTTGGAGATGGTAGCGATTCAGGCTGTCGGTCGCATTCGCTGTTGGTCGACTCGCGCACGCGTGCACAGACTCGTGATGTGCTCAAGCGCGGACGAGAAGCACGACGAAGACACGAAACAGTCGGATTCCAGCACCAGCTGCGATCTGCCGTGCTCTGCATCACGTCAACGGACCCGAGAGAAGCAGCGCAGATGCGCAGCTCCACGCCTGCACTCGTGTCGCCAACACGAACGCTCGCATAGTGTGTACTGGCCGTTTGTGACGTCAGGACGGGTCTTCAGCAGCTGAGTATCGAGTGCGTCGAGCGATCGATGCAGTTAGGGTCACATGAACAGCATCGCTGCGACGTGCTCGGAGCTGCTCGGCGTCACGATGTGAATCGTTCGTGTTCAACGAAAGGTGTCGGTTTGGAACGCGCGCGAACGCGTGAACTGAAGCGAATTTGAACGCTTGAGTTCGTGGTCGGCGATACAGACTTGATGTGCACTCTTCGTGGCTGCTCATACGCTGTTTTGTATCCTGGTACCACCTCATGCACACACATCCATACACCAACCAGCTGAGCGTCAGTCTCCCAGAAACATCCTGCTGCTCTCTCTCCTCGACATCTTGATCGTAGCAAACAAGTGGCTGTGCTCAGCGTGGACGTTGCACAGGTCGTACCGCGAGCCAGATGGCTGACGAGTGTGTGGCAAGTACCGTCACACATTGTCTTGCTATTGGTGATGCGTCTACCGCCGCTGGCGTGCGTGCGAGTAGCAAGCTCACATCAGTGCGCATGCTGTTGCACGACTGCAATTGCGATGAAGACGAAGGGATGTCGATGTGCTGTCACGCTGCTGCAACTTACGAGTGATGGGACCACGACAGCCTGGAAAGCGCGCTCGCAGCTGCACCTCCGCAACGCGGATGTTGCTGTCTGCGTACGTGGCGGGCGTTGCACAGGAGATGAACTGTGGTTGGGGTGCACAGCGATTGAGCGCGTCGAGTGTGTGTTGCCAGGCTGGCGCGCGATCTATGCAGCGAACTGGATACACACTTCTTTGGCTAGCGAGCAACGCGAGGTTCATTGTAACCAATCCGCCGAGCACAGGGCCGAACGCGACCGCGCGTCGCAGCTGCAGGCGTCCACATCATGTGTCCACATCTGTGCTTGTGCAGGTTGCCAATTGAGCCTTTGGTGTTCGAGCACAGATTGAGTGGTATCTGACAAGTATAGTGTATTTGAACATTAAATAAGCAACGTATTATAATTTGTGTGACCACGTATTGCATGCCGACAAGAATTGTGTTCTAAATTGTTAATTGGAAAGAAACAAATACGGCAGGTATTGGTTTGAGGAGATGAACACTAAAAGTTGTATTACGACAATTAAATAACCATTATAAAACAAAATAATTTGATAAATATGAACAAGTAAAAATGTACCTAAAACAGTACTATATACTCATCATTATAAGTAATATGCTGATATATGTTCCTTATTGTTACTTCGGATTTTTAAAATTGTGATGCTTATTGTTAGCACAATATGATAATTTTCAGAGTTTTTTTGCATGCTGTTCGCGGATGATTGTTGTTGTTGACGGATATGCGTATTCACATTAAAATATATACATTGAAAGGCTGTGAGCGTTTATCCTATATTTTATCATAGCGCTTGGAAGTTGGCCTAACGGAAATTACACAACTATGATACATCATACAAACGTGAGGCAAAATAATAAGGTTTGTTTTGTATCAATATCAGCCAATCACAAAGCAAAACATCTGTATGGTAGTATTTAGCCAATCGCAGTCCAACACTTAACAGTAATATAGACATATTTAACAGCTCACGAAACGAAGGCAACTCAAAATGATTTTTGATGTTTGATAGCTCTATAGATTGGATGTCAAATGCTGGAATTAATGAACTTTTTTCGACCTGTTTTATTGTTGAGTTTGGCATTTAAAACGATGAACGATTAACAAGTAATATGCCTAATACAGTTAACACCACGTTTTAGCATACATTGCCAACGAGATAATAAAAGTAATATGATTCTTCATTGCTACTTCGGTTTTCGATTTGGTTTTTACCTATACGCATGAAGGTAGAGCTAAAAATGATCGTTTATGTAAAGCGAATCAAACTGGTAGATATATTGAGTTGCGCAAACAATAGTTCTATCAGTAAGGAAGATAGGCTGAATGAAAACATGGGTTCATTGCACAGGCAGGTGCAAAAGGTAGAATAGCATATTCGGTGGCAGCTGCTGATCGATGACTATGTTAGAAATTAGACTGCCCCAACACCATAAATGTGGTGCAATGTGCCGCTACAGAACACTGCTGTGAGCCATCATACGAATATGAAATTAGCCGTTTAAGTCCGGGATAAGCAATGCTAAAGCTACAGGATGCCGGTACAAAGAGCCAAAAATCGAGTTTGTTAAGACTCGCTGAATTGGTGGAAATAACGTTCAGGTACCGATATTATCATACACTTGTTATTCGCAATTTGCGCAATGTTGAAATTTTGACATCCGATTTGTAATTTTATCTGTTGATGGCGCGCACACAGGTTTATAAACTATATATATATATATATATGGACAGAGCTGTCTAACTATATTTATGAATGTATGGGCCTGGTTATCAAGGCTTATATACTGTTTGGCGACATCATAATCATAATTATTGGAAAAATTGTGTACCCTGTCCAAGATCTTGTTGCGCTATCTGTAGAATGAGCCCGACATTCACTTTGAAAAGTAAGGCATGGTTGGTGGCATCTGTTGACCATTATCATGCATTTTTTTATGATAGACGACTCGCACTATGTTGTGTATGTTGTCTTACAAAGAAGGGAAGAGCACAAAGGTAGGAATCTGTGTGCTAAAAATGTCACAAGAAGGGTTTCACACGCTAGCACATAGAGCGAGGTGTGAATTGGCCTGGTTACACACTGTTTTGACGCAAACCGAAGCAGCTACATCGTAATTTCACCACGCATTTACATGGCGTTCACACCTTATAATCTCACTTTATAAAAAACTGACGTTGTTGTGCGGTGTCTCGTTCACTAATATCAAGTGTTACGATGGTTGCTCAGGATGACATTAAACACGCGACAAGCCAATAATAGTATTGCTTCTTTCAATTCGTCGTTTTAGGAACAAGACAGCATCAGTAGAACAGACGCGAATTCCAGCATCAAACTACATGTAGCTCTCTGGTAAGTGTTGAAAAATGCGTTGTCAATTTGACTGCACGGTGTACTTTCTATTTGCTGCAGTTGTTGCAGGTACACTAAGCACTTCAGTCGCTTTGTTCTTTTGTAATACTGTCTCTTCATTTTCATTCAATCGCTTTTCAGTGAACAGGCAATTACAGTGTAAATTTGATTAATTGCAAAAGATATAATCAAAACCTCTGTACCCCTTTGTAGTATAAATAATTTGATGTAAAGTGCGCGACAAAAGACTTGGAAAAAACTGTTTTGTTGGCTGTATCATCAATTTTGCTCGTAGACGCTAAAATCATATCAAAAACGATAGCGTTCTGCGACGATTGCGGTGATACAATCCGATCACCGAAATTCGCAGTACCGGCAACGCAAGGTCAAAAACGATTTTCTCACTATTTGAGTCATATCGAGAGTTTGCGGTCAGATTGGTAACAAAAATGCAATTGCTCTCCAATTATCTCGAAAACACGAAATTTATGAATCAAGGACTGCGGCAATGATGTGGTACTTTTTTAGCTCTCAAAACGGATTTGAACGATGCCGACGTAGCGAGAGATGACGGAGACGGACGTGAACGAGATCCTCAACCTTCGCGGACAAGGAGAGAAGCTGCAGGCGATCGCGGCGCGCGTAAAGCGTAACGTCTCGACTGTGGCGCGTGTCGTGAGCAGGAAGCGGGGCGAGAAGGTCAAAACTCACTCAGGAAGGCCCAAGAAGGTCAGCGAGAGGGAAGTACGGCTCCTCGTTCGTGCCGTCTCAACAAAAGCGAAAGCGCCTCTCAAACACGCGCGAGTATTGCTGTGGATGCCTCGGTGCGGACCGTGCAGCGCATCCTCCACGCGCACCCTGAGCTCTCGTGGAATAAGATCAAGCGCACAACGATGATGCCCAAGCAGCATCAAATAGCGCGGGTGGAGTGAACTCGCGACAAGGAGAGCTGGAGACCGATCGAGTGGTCTCACGTCGTCTTCAGCGACAAGAAGAAGTGGAACATGGATAACCCGGATGGCCTCATATTCTAGTGGCACCGTGCAGGACATCCAGAGCGCCAAACTGTGAAACGCCACAGTGGTGGCGGGTTTGTCATGGTGTGGGACGCCTTTTCGTCGTCGGGTAAGACCGAGCTCAAGTTCATCAGTGATGGGCAAGACGCGCTGCAGTACATAGAGACTCTGGGCAGTCATCTTCTCCCCTTCCTGCGCGAACGCCATCTAGAAGGCCACGTGTTTCAACACGACAACGCGCGAAGCCACCGCGCTCGCTTCACTCAAACCTGGCTCAGCACCAACGACGTGACCACCATGAGCTGGCCAGCGATGTCTCCGGATCTCAACCCGATCGAGCATCTCTGGGGAATCCACACGAGATCGGTGTACGCTTACGGGCGCCAGTACTCCTCGCATGAATCTCTCAGGACTGCGATTTTGAAGGCATGGCGCGAGTTCGACACCTCCATCCTCGACAACTTCTTGAACTAGATGCCGAAGCGGTGCAAGTCGATCCTCGAATGCAAGGGATCGTTTATTACGTCTTCGTAGCTTCAGAGTTGCACATCTGTGGGTTCGATACCAGTCTGACCGCAAACTCTCGATATGACTCAAATAGTGAAAAATTCGTTTTTGACCTTGCGTTGCCGGTATTGCGAATTTCGGTGATCTGATTGTATCACCGCAATCATCGCAGAGCACTCTATCGTTTTTGATATGAATTTAGCTTCTACGAGCAAAATTAACGATACAGCCAACAAAATAGTTTTTTCCAAGACGTTTGTTGCGCAATTATATGTTTTGATATATTTCAAAATAACTTTGAGGAAGTAAAATTTTGCGTGTGATATTTTTCGTTGAACAGCATTTATGGTGACGTGTATATTAATTAATATGGATATTTGAGATTGGCGAAAATTGTCAGGTTTCGACGAGATCATGCGTGCTGTGCGTCGGAGTGCTGTGCTGTGGACGTGCGTGGGTGTCAATGCGCTTGCTGCTTGCTAGTCTGTTGCTTGTTGTGCGTGTCGTCTGCTGTTGTCTTGTTTGTGTTTCGCGCATTCATTGATAGTGCTGGTGCAGCCTGCTATTTTTGGAGAAATTTTTTATCTAATTTCAAATTGTCACAATACATTTCGATCCGCGTTTTATATTCAAATGAGCATTATTTCATTTTAAATGAGCATTTTACATTTCAAATGGGCATTTTACGTTTCAAATGGGCGATTTACAATTGAAATAGGTACACTACATTTGTAAAGGGCATAATACATTTCAAATACGCATTTTACATTTTAAATGGGTATTTTATCTTGTATCGAATAGTGTATCTGTTTTGATTATTTCAATCGGGCTTTCTATATTTCATCAAATGAGGAAACATGCAGAGATTAAATTTCCGAGAAACATGAGCGTTATCATCACCGTTGCAGCATTTTGGATGGTTGTTGGTTCGAATTGTTGCATGATGAGTAACCATCGACACTCATGATCTCCCAGCTGCTTCTGTGCTCTTGCAACCTCGCATCACACACCACGTTCACTCAATGCTCTCACTTTCGCTTTTGCTCGCCTTTACCGAAGTGCACATCATCCAGCTCAAGTGGGATTGAGTCGAACGAATGAGCGGCAACAAGTCACCGCGGTGCACGCAGACCGAGATGCTGCAGAGCGGCGCGCCAAGCAAAGGCTACGGCTCCGTGCCGACGACTGCTGACAATGCGCAGCAACGCGCATCCGTGTTCACGCGCGCAAAGCCCGGTGACGCATCGTTGTTCTCGCGCCTGTTGTTCAGCTTTGCCAACCCGCTCATGCAGCTCGGTAACCAGCGACAGCTGAGCGAGCACGATCTGTGGCAGCTCGACGGCGAGAACCGGAGCGCTGTCGCGTTCGAGGGCTTCCATGCCGAGTACAAGCGCACGAACGGCTCCGTGCTGCGCGCTATGTGGAACCGCTACTGCATGTCCTTCATGCTCTATGCGTTCACGACAGTCATCACGGTCGCGATCACGCTCTTCGCACCCGTGGTGCTCAACCACGTGATCAACGCATTCGCAGCGCCGCAGATCGACGCGCAGGACCTCGCACTCTGGCTCGGCTTCTTCTTCGCATCACGCATCACGAACGCCGTGCTGCTCACGCAGATGAGCTTCTACCTCGAGCTCATCGCATTGCGTGTCACGGTCTCGCTCAAGTCGCTGCTCTTCCAGAAAGCCATGCGCCGCAGCATTCAGAGCAAGGCGACCGACGACACAGCGGTCGACATTGCGAACCTCTACTCGTCCGACGTTGACAACATCCTCTGGGCCGCGCTCGAAATCAACAACGTCTGGGTCCTCCCCGTGCAGATCGCAGTCGTGATGTACATGCTGTACAACCTCATCGGCGTCGCCGCGTTCGCTGGTCTCGGTGTCATCGTGCTCTCGATGGGCGGCGGATTCGTGGTCGCAGTCATCTCGGGCAATGCGTTCGACGACATCATGACGCGCAAGGACGAGCGCATGAAGGTCGTGAAAGAGGTCTTTGGTGCAATCCAGATCGTGAAGCTCAACGCGTGGGAGCACAAGTTTGCAAGCAAGATTGGGAAGCTGCGTGCAGCAGAGCTCCAGGCGGTTGCCAAGTACATGTACCTCGGCGCAGCCGAGATCTTCATTATGTGGGCGTCGCCGATCTTCGTCTCGATGGTCTCGTTCACCGTGTACGCACTCGTGATGAAGGAGACGCTGACCGCCGCGAAGGTGTTCACGGCCATGGCGCTCTTCAACGCGATCCGCGAACCACTTCGTTCCCTGCCCGGCATCGTCGCGTTCGTCGTGCAGGCAAAGGTCTCACTCGACCGCATCAACAAGTATCTCGCCCTCGACGAGTTTGACGCCAGCAACGTGACGCGTGACGACGCAACGCAGCCTGCGGACGTCGTCGTCGTGATCGAGAACGGTAGCTTTGGCTGGAGTACGGACGCGCCAGCACTGCTCGCGAACGTGAACCTGCGC